>CABHPH010150261.1:5049-38260 GCA_902168325.1 Peromyscus nudipes
GATGGATGGATGGATGGATGGATGGATGGATGGATGGATGGATGGATGGATGGATGGATGGATGGATGGATGGATAGATAACCATCCACATCTAAAATTAAATCTTTGAGATACTGACATCGGCTTTGACAATCACTCTTTCAGAAGTAACAAACAAAAAACTGTTATCACCCATAGTTCCAGAGTGTGTGGGGGCCGAAGAAAACCCTTCCAACCTCTCTTGCTCTGAGTATCCAGGTGAGGGAACTGAAGGCTGCCTTAAGGGAAAAGGTTGGAAGACCCCTGGCTCCAGCACCTGTTGTTTGCTTCCAGAAATACTGTCCCTCCCAGCACACCCCCCAGAGCTACTTCCAGCATGACCAACCCCTGTCCCTTCTGCCTGCCAAGAGAAAATGAAAAATTTTATTGTTTATAATTTTGGCTAAGTTGCAATATTGCAGGTTCATATAAACTCACTCACATATTATAGTCCATAAGCCCCGATGAGCAATTTAAAGGCACGGTACCACCCCCACTCTTGCTGGGAGGGCAAGATGATGAAGGAGCAAGAGGTAGGGAAGTAGGGGAAGCTCATAAATTATGAGAAGCGAAGGAGTGATTTCATCAAAGTGCCAAGCTCAGTCCATGGAATGTTTCAATTGTATAAAATTTATAGTTTTCGGAGGGGGATGATTTACTGGTCCTAATTTTCCACAATAAAAAGCTCAGTGGGGATTCTGTGAATGAAATATCTTTTCAAAAATAAGTTTAAAAATGTAGTTCAAAATGAGGGTCAGTGGTGCCATGCCTAGAGAATAACTCCTTCTCGGATCACCTCCAAAAATGAGCCACAGGAGAAAGACCCATAAAACATGTGTTAGTTAAAAAGGCACGAAGTTGTAAAATAAGAAAGCAATATGTCGAAAAGCACATCCCATCCAATTTGTTCAATTGATAGGATTATATCTTTATCACTGGATTTCAATGAAATTAGGAAAAACAGGATAGAAATATGCTTTAATTAAACAATGGGAAACAAAAAAGAAAAAAATCATTAAAAACAAGTAACATACCTCATATTCAGGAAAAACATGAATATGCATCATTTCTTGCAAATTTAATCAATGTAGAGCCTAGATCCTATGAGACAATTCTTAGTCCCTTTCTTCAGTAAGAAAACATTAGGCATCTCCCTTCTGTTCATAAGTGTAACCAATATTGGCCCTAGGAGTGAGGACAGGCCCACCTCTTTGCAATCAACCTCAACCCCACCTTCGCATCAATCCATTCTTCTTAGTCTTGACTCAGCCTCAGCTTCTTGCTAGCAGCTTGCTCCCTTTGTAGGTTCTGACCCTGAGCTTCCAGGAGGAGGTCCTGATAAACGGTGTGAACTTTCCCAATTTCTCTCCCTGAGAGATTAAATGCACCCCAGTTCTACACCCAGTTTCCTGCTTCACATCCTGAATATTTGACCTTGTATCTCAGCTCCAGCCAGAGGAGAGCTTAAGTGGACAACATCGCTTGGCCTATGACCATTCCTAGCAGGGTATCATACATCCACGTCCCAGCAGATACATTCTTGTACTCCATCTTTGTAAGCTAGAGCCTGATGTTTAACCAAAAGCACCTGGATTTCCATAGTGATGATTTAGCCACTGGAGCAAAATGATCTGTATCTGGTTTTTAATCCTACTTCACTTACTATTATTGATTTTCCACTTAAATTCAAGTCTCAAGCATGTGTACATTCCCTACTTCATTCTTTTTAGTGGAGAATTTTATGGCAATCCTGCCATGGTCCCAGATTCTTGCAGGTCACATCCTGTGTATTTCCATTCCTTTGAGAATGTGTTGTGTCCTGTGATTTTCCTAGAACCGGCAGGAAAAGGCAAGGGTAGATGACATCTCCAAAATTGCACTACATTATCTAAGACTGTTATACTATCAAACAGCTGGAGACTTCTCTCAAGATCTGGCTTTAAAGAAAGATACCAGTATTTTCTAAAAGAGAGAATGAGAGAGCCATATAGCATAGAACTGGTCCTCAGTCATGTCTAGTTGCTGATCATGGCCACCATCTCACAGTCAGCAAAAAGCTGAGGTTTTCAGTTCTGCAACCACAAGAAAATGACTTTGGCCAAAAACATAAAGTATAATTATAAGAGTTATCAGAGACACAGATCAGTTGCTGCATAAGCCCCCAGGTAAGAACAGAGTTCAGCAACATTGCAGAGGGCCAGTTAGGATGCATGCCAAGCACCCACTGTACAGAGAGCCTAAGAGGAAAGTAACTACATGCATGTTGTTTAAATGTTTTTACTACATTTGTGGTAATTTATTAAGCAGCAGTGCATAAACAATTCAGTTTCTATTCAAGTCAATATAAAGAAAACTGATCACAGTGTCCTCTGCAGCAGATATAGAAAGACCCATTTTCACTCCCTAAGATCAAGTCACCATCATGAAGCAATGTACTGTGTAGCTAGAAACATAACACCAAAGTAAGCAATATTGTGATGATGATGATGATGACGAGGGTAGGTGTGTGACAGGGACAGTTTAGGATAAATTGCTAAGTAAATGAGATTAACCTACATGTCTGAGCGCACTGTCAAAAAAGATGCGCCAGGATAACATGAAGATCTTAGGAAAGTAGAGGGAGTCCCAGGATAGTAAAAGGAGGTAGTGGGTTGATTCGGCAGAGATGACGAGTCTAAAGTAAGATCGGCGGACGCGTCCTTTACCACACTTTAACTTCTGTTTGCTTTTTTGGTATCATTGTTGTTTAGGGTTTTTTGTTTGTTTGTTTGTTTTGCTTTTGCTTTTGTTTTAATGAGATAGGGTCTGGCTGTGTAGCGCAGGCTGACCTTGACGCCTATGGAATAGATTGTAAGAACGAAGCACATGGTCCAACTACACCCTGGTCTTTGTAAATCAAAAAGGTTAGTCTATGGAATGAAGAATCACACCGCCTCAAAAGCACATGTCTTTGAACAAGCTATTTTTTCCTATCTAAACCTCAGTGTCCTTGGCAGACACCTATGACAGGGTGTCTATAGGCTATAGAACTGTCAGGGTGTCTCAGTTGTTTTGAAAGTCAAATCAAAAAAAACAAAAACAAAATAGTAAAATAAAAAGCACAGCATGTGTAAGAACCTGGTAAATGTTTGCTGTGGTTATTTCCAATAGAGCCTCTGATGCCTTCTGGAAGAGCACACCACAGGAAGAGGACTAAGCCAGCGCACAGGTGGACTGAATTTCTGCTCGCCCCCACTATCTCCCAAACCATCCCGGGTTTCCTTGAATATGAACTCCTTCCTTTGCATTGGTGGCACTTTTATGACAGTGTACAGTGCCTGTTCTAAAATCACAAGGATTCCAAAGACAAAGGTTGTCTCCATTTCATTCTGTCAACACCCACTAAACCCAAAGTAAAGCCAGGTGGGTAGTAAATCCTCTTAAAGTGATTTCGTTTTGTGCTTTGGGTGGGGGGAATTTTGAGACAGGGTTTCTCTGTTTAACAGTCCTGGCTGTCTTAGATCTTGCTTTACAGACCAGGCTGGCCTCGAACTCACAGAGATCCGCCTGCCTCTGCCTCCTGAGTGTTGGGATTAAAGGTGTGCACCACTACCACCCAGCTTGTGCTTATATTTAATGAGGATTAGATCTGCATCCTGAGAGGCTAGAGGAGAGGGGGGAAAAAGACACCACTCAGAATTCCAGCCTTCATCTCATGGCATTGCAATATTGTTGGCAGCTGTAGAATTTACCCTGTCCAAATTCAGGACTTTCTGGACCCAGTTTATCTAGTCCAACCTGTTTATTTGTTTGTTTGTTTATTTGTTTGTTTGTCTGGTCTGTATATCTATTGGCTATCACACATCCTTTTCTTCTTTTCTGTAAGAAATGTTTCTTACTCATACATTTTCTCCACAATAACCAGTGGCTACAATCAGTCATGTCAACAATAGGGGAAGGAACTGTCATTGATTTTTTTTTTTTGCAAGCTCCCACTGCCTCTCATACAGAGGTGCACCTACCTCTGCTGTACCCAGCAGGCAACTTTAGCATGCATCGTATCTCTGGGCTATGTATAAAATATGAGGCATATGTGAGTCTTCTGGTTAGCTGGTGGAATTTACAGTCTTCCTGCTAGGCAGTGCTGACAGTGGAGCGTACGTCCCCAGGAGTTTACTGGAACATTCACATATGGTCCAATATTACACATACACTTGGCATCTTGATACATTTGAGATTCAATGTGTTTTCACACAGACAATTGGCATCTGGCTTGAGTGTCTAGAAATACGGAGGGGAAAAGATGCCAGGAAGAAATCAAAGGAGGAGCATTGGAGAATGGCCTCTCTTCCAACCAAACGGGAAATGCTACAACTTCATCAGATCATCGGCTGTCCAACTCTGAAAATTCTGTGTGCCTTCAGGGTACTGTTACTTAAAATTAAACCAGAATGTTGTTTCCTTAAAATAAACGAGAAAGACCTGAGCTGCAGAGCTGATTTATTTTGAGACTCGAAGCCCTTTAGGAAGAGGATGTGGTAGAAAAGCCTCACGTTTCATCTCTGTAAGGGACCAGCTGTATGTCCCTGGGCAAGTTGCAGAACCTCTGTGTGCATTGGTTTTCTCATCTATAAAATGGGAACAGACACACTTGAGGCTTTATGCATTCAGCAATTATGATAATGGATGAGATATCGTAGCCTATGTAGTCTCATACAATATCATTTTATTAGCTTTGCTGAGCTGTTTTGTAAGTGTGACATCACCCTCGATTTTGAATTCATTGCTATTAACTGCAGTAGATGTTTTTTGTTTGCCTGAAGGTCTACCTAGAAATGATTCCCACAGCATTTTCCCTTCCCCTTCCAAGCCCAGATTCACCATTTAGTCTAGCATGATTCTAGCCTGGGCCAGATCATGAGGACAGTTTTCCTAAGGCTCGGCCACATTTCTGTCCCCAGTATAAATAATACCAACAGATCCAGATAAAGGTAGCAAATTACACACAGCAACTTTTCTTTGTTGTTGTTGTTTTTTTAACCATTTGCTAATTTTTATTCAAGATAATACTTGGAACAGCAATGGGATGGGATGCCTTTAAGGAAAATGAGTTTCCACCTGAAAACTAAATTTAGATTCAGCACTAAATGGATTCAGATTGAAAGCAGAGATCACAACAAAGAGAAAGATTTGTTCAAGGTGAGTTTCTATCACCTGCAACACAGACATCTAAATCAACAGTAAGTTAACAATTCAATGAAATAAGAAGGATAATGCTGTTGAGATAAAAACAGCAGAAAGAAAGCCTGCCCAAGAGACAGCCATGCAGAGCTGTGGAAATCTCAGTATTGTTGTGACCACACACCATGAAGCAAGGTACAAGCCATGGTGGTCAACACCATCTATAAAAAGGAATTGGTTTGAAATGCTTAATGCTCGCGATGCAGAAATAATCCTGTCTCTTCTTTCATCGATTATAACTGAAAGCAAGTCAAGAATCTCACACCAGCCTGGTGTTCCACTTTGCCTTCCCCTGAATCATCCAAGGACCCTACAAGGCTTAAACAATCCCGAGAGGGGAGCCATCTAGCTTTTAAAGAAAAGCATACAGAGTACTAGCAATTGGCAAGGTCTCTGGAAAGGGGAAGACGCCAACAGGACTACTCCCTTGGCACCCCCCTTTACCAGGCACGTCAACTTGCCAGGCACACACTCAACCACTCCTACCACAGTGCCCACTGCCTCCCAGGCTGCTGCAGGTGTTCGTGTCTTCCAGACCCAAAATGACTTCTCTCTTTCCAACCCCAAGTACAACTTCACAAGCCTTCTTGTTTTCCTTTTCAGTCTCTGGAATTAAAATAATAATAATAACCATGTCCTCTTCGGTTCCTTTCCTTGATTCTAGAGCTAGCAGTGAACACCTTAGCCTCATCACTTTCAACTACTTGACCTGATTTGCTACCCAGAATTGCCGCCACCTTAAGCTTTAAGCCTGACTGACCTCCCTTTCCCATTTATGAAACACTAGTCATGGAAGCCCCTCTCATAACTCAGACCTTAAGTCTGTTCTGCTTCTAGACTGCAGACTCTCGGAAACTAGGAGGGTGCTTTAATTTTTCTTTGTGTCAAGCATCTCCATCACCATCACTCTCCCAACATATGTACACCATAGTGAAGTGGCAAGCACTTAATCTCCTCCTTAAAATGTTTACAAAATATGATGTACAAGACTTTTTACCAAAGAAGAAAGGTCAACAGACTCTGGTATTCCTCTAGCTACCTCCCAGATCTATCTCAGTGGCAATGATTCTTTATGGATGGAGATCAGGCCTCTTGTTAACAAACACAGAAAGACAATCCTTGCATTTCTGCTGTGGCATCAGGTGAGAACCAGACTACATAAAATAGAGAGTGTAGAGTGTACTCACATGAAGAACACTGCCCCCATCCAGCATGATTTCTAAGCCAAATGGGAAGGATGACTTCTATGCCTCTAGTTTAATGATATATTTTGCTCTCCGTTTACCTATTACATCTATAGGTCTTAACCAGGGAATTGTTGCCATCTTACCTTGGTAACACCACTGTAAGAGAGACACTTAAGATGAGTGTTTGCCTCATATAGGTATTACAGGATCCTTGGTACCTGCATGAAGTCTCAATATCGCTTATACCGTGCTCACTTTGGGCATGTGTCACAAGTGAACATCCTGGAATTGTCATAAAACATTCTTCCAACATGAAAAAATCATGTATACTAAACTCCTTATAGAAATCTCTCAGACTATAAGGCATTTTCTCAGTTGTTTTAGTTTGAACTACAAAGTAACATTGACAAAATTATATCTGGCAATATTATAGAAGTCACCAGAAATATTTGATTTTTTTAATTAAGTAGAAAAGCTTTTCTAGTTTTATATTAAAATTAGTCACAGAAACTGTTTTAGTTATTCTCTCAACAAGGGAAAATAACCTTATATTTGGTTTACATCACATTCAAGCACATACACTACATAAAAAACTTAACAGATGTTTAGCAATATCAATTTTTCTAAAAGCTAATGTTTCTCTCTGGTTTTTACATTCAAGACTTATAATAAATGTCACAATTTTTATAGTGCTTCATTTTCTTTCTTTTTCTTTTTCAAATGCATTCAGGAAAATATCTTGTTGCATGTTTGTTTCAAATGCTAAGGGATAATTTTTTAGCACTCTCAAACATATCTGCTAAATTATGATTTCCTCGGATGCATAAAAGGAAAACAAACAGAGCCATCCTCACCGAATTGGCAGGGGACTACATAAGACTTACTGAGACTTACATAAGACTTACTGAGCCCAGGCCAGTTGACTGTTATCCATTCTGCCACCATTATTGAATAGCATGCCATTCGAGAATTTGGTAAAATCACCTAGAAGAGCTCAATATTAAGCCACAATTAAATGGGAAGCAAAGTGTTTGTCATCCATTAGTTCTACCAGTTCAAGGATACACGGTCAAATTTTAAGCAATTCATAAAAATTACTTTCACTTTAACAGGACTATGAAGACCAAGACCACTAGACGTAGAGTTTCTAAGATTTGGGAAATGAAAGCAAAGAATAACTGAAATCCAGGTACATTTTCCCTCCTGAATTCAGAACACAACACATTCAGAGCAGCATGCAACCTTATAAGCATGCAATACATTCCTAAGTGAAGAGCAAATCATAAGAAACTTTCCACAGTTTAAGTATGTTACCAAGCTCACATAGTGTATATCACTTCTATCTAAAAGAAGGAGGGAAGAAGTACTCATAGGTAGATTTAATCCTACAGGAGGTACATGGATTATGCAGGCATCTATTAACCATGCCTGGCATACAGTCAGTACTCAGTGTGCACATGTATGTATTGATTTGTAGAATGAACCCATAGTTTCTTACCTGTTCCTTTTCTGCTTTCTAATTCTTTTAGAAATTTCTCAAACCATTGAAACACAAAAGAACGAAATATCATAATCATTTATTCATCTAAGCCCATCCGAGAAATAGGGAAACTGATCCTCGGTGGTCAACACAGTGGGGGACTGGAACATCAATATCAATATTTCTTAGTACTCTTTTGTTAGCTGCACTCTTTGCCAGCTTATCAC
The DNA here is from genome assembly GCA_902168325.1 of Peromyscus nudipes. Taxonomy (NCBI): domain Eukaryota; kingdom Metazoa; phylum Chordata; class Mammalia; order Rodentia; family Cricetidae; genus Peromyscus; species Peromyscus nudipes. The sequence goes on from CABHPH010150261.1 coordinate 13,182, forward strand.
GGCTCACTCTCCTCTTTCAACTCCACTTCACAACCCTCTGACCAGAAAGATAAAGAAAAGAAGCCCTTGCCATCGTACCAGAGGGGAGAGACAAGGTTGGTGGTGGAGGGAAAAGCGGATGTGGGCAGACTTGCAGCTGCACCTTGTATGGACGGATTGGAGGCATGCTTTTAAAACACCAGGCTGCCAGCTCGCAATGTATACCTACGGCTCCATCCTGCTGAGTGACATGAGCCCGACTTGGAAAGACAGTCTCCCCTGTATTGGTTCCTTTTCTGGTTGCTGTGAGCAAACACCCGGCAAGCACTATCTTAAGACAGGGAAGGGTTTATTTGGCTTACAGTTTGCGGAGATGCAGCTCATTATAGTGGGGAAACTTTGAAGGCATGGGGCAGTGGTCACATTATGTCCACCGTCAGAAGGCAAGGCCCAGGAACTGAGGACAGCACATAAAAACCTCAAAGTACACCCCCTGGTGACCCACTTCCTCCAGCAATGTTCCAAGTCCTAAAGGCTTCACAGCCTTACCAGATGTGTTCCAGCAAACTGGGGGAGCATTTCATGGTCAAACCACAGCAGCCATGTTTTGTCTCCCACGTGGATCATGCAGTAGATGTGTGGGGACCATGAGAGAGGAAGAAGAGAGACAATACCTCAAGGAGAGAAGAAAAAGTTGCGGAATATATGTGACATAAAAGCAAAAGGGAGACATTTGAGGGGAGCAAGGAGCCTATCAAGAGGGAAGCAGAGGTGATGGGCAAGGGCAGAGGGAAACAGGATGGACAAGAACAAAGTATTATGAAAATCCTATAACAAGCCTATTCAGCAAGGGGGAAACTCTGCCTGGTACTGGGAATCTAACCAAACTACCCATGGCTAATGAAGTCATGGATCTTGGAGGAGAACCAACAACCACCACCTTACTAAACTAACAGAATTCCTAACTGCATTCTAAATATTTGTCCCTATATCCAAAAATTGTTACAGTTCTCACCCCCATCAAGGAAGCATCTCTTTGCAACAGACAGAGACCATACAGAAAACCACAACTAATAAGTGCAGAGTCCTGGAACCCAGTCCCAAATGACACATCTACAACACAACTCCTAACCCTAAGGCTCAGGGATCAGTGCAGAAGAGTTATATGACTTACATTTAACTAGCTCCTGAGTGGCATGGGGAAATCACCAGAAAGGCACCTGAAGACACAGAAATGATAAATCCTAATGAGACTCTGCAGGGTGGATGGGCCGGACTGACACCTGTCCAAGCGAACCCCTGCACCTAGCCAATGAAAGCAGGAACGGAACACAGCGGGCACAATCCACAAGGGCACACGGCAGGTCTCAACTTAGTGGGAAGAGAGGTGTACAGGAAGAAAGCGGGCTGTTCAAAGAACTTCTCGGCTAGGGTGGCCTGCTGAGTCTGGAGATGTGACCTGTCCAGAAAAACAGTAGAGAACTCGAGACCAGACCACACACCCTTCCAGTCAGCATTCTGGAAGAAATTTTGAATAATTCTTCTGGTCATTAAAGTCCACAGGAAATTTTAGGGAAATTGGCCTACCCGGCACTTTGTAAAACCACTTACCAGAAGAATAAACAGTGAGCATTTGGAGATGTTCCTTTAAAAGGCTGAGAAGCATTCTTAAGTGCTGGCCTTTTCTTCCTCTACTTACAACCACACCCCCTACCCTTGACCCAAGAACACACACAAGGGTTCAGAAATAAAGAGCTTAAATAGCTTTATAAACCAACTTAATCTCTAAGGCAAATGCAGTAAAGATGAATAAAATACTGGTTCAAGATCAGATATTTTTTCAATTGATTAACAAATTTGAAGACTGGAAAACCAAGAATTGAAAATTTTTTTCTTAATCAGGCACAGTGGTACATGCATATATAATCACAGCACTCAGGAGACTAAGCAAGAGGATGGCAATGAGTTTGAGGCTAACCTGGACTACACAGTGAGTTCCAGGCTAGGACCCTGTCTCAAAAGAGAAGAAGAAAGAAGAAAGAAGAAAGAAGAAAGAAGAAAGAAGGAAGAAGGAAGAAGGAAGAAGGAGAAGGAGGAGAAGGAGAAGGAGGAGAGGGGGAGAAGGGGGAGGGGGAGGGGGGAGGGGGGAGAAAAAGAATTGATTCATGGTCCAGAAACCGTTAAGATCTCTTTATACTTCCCATGCAGATAATGAGATGGAACTCAGGGCATGTTTTTCACACAGCCATCACAGGAAATCTAAAATTATGTGAAATGCAACTTGACACCTTAAAAATGTATATTCTCTGGAATATACTTGATGATTATTTTAAATGATTACAATGTATTACTATGTAGTCTTCTGGATACAGAATGTAGGCCTTGCTATTTTTTATTTTTCAGCAGTCATAAAAGAACAGTGTTGATAAGAAAGGCTGTAGCAGCAAGATTACTTTCCCAAGAGGGAGAGGCATGTTTTTCTTTTCTAACATTGTTTTTTATGTATTATTACTATTAGTAGTAGTAGTAGTAGCAGTAGTGTGTGTGTGTGTGTGTGTGTGTGTGTGAGACAGAGAGAGAGAGAGAGAGAGAGAGAGAGAGAGAGAGAGAGAGAGAGAGAGAACATACAATGACATTCATATAGGGATTCTTGTTTTTCAACTTGACAATATTTGGAATTAACTAAAAACCCAGCCACTGGGCACACTTGTGAGAAATTTTTTGTTACCTGGATCATTTGAGATAGGAAAAGCCACCTTAACATGGTCCACACCTTATCATGGTCCACACCTTCCGGTAGCAACCCATATGAAGGACAAGGAAGAAGGAAGAAGGAAGCTCTGTTTGCCCACTTGCCCTCACTCTCGATGGCAAGGGCGTTCCATCACTGGTGATCGAGCCTACTTCTTCAGGATTCAGGCCTATACTGAACGCTAGCTGAGAATCCAGCCTCGTGGACTGAACAGCGACTGGATTCTTGGACTTCAGTAGACAGTTAGGGTTGGGGCTAGCTAGACCACAGCCTGTAAGCCACTCTACTAAATCCCCTTTATATAGAGAGATTCATTTTATCAGTTCTGTTCTCTTAGAGAATCCTAACTAATACTGGAAGTCAGCAGACAATTGTGAGGCATCTGTTCTCTCCTTCTAATCTTCCATAGGTTCCAAGGATCAAACTCAGGTTACCAAGAAGTGCCTTTACCCACTGAGCCATTGTAGCAGCCTTGACATTTTCTATTCAAAGTACTCTATGAGAAGTTTAAAGAGAACTACCTTCTCCCCTGGAAATAACATCAGAATATTTTTCTATTTCATAGATTCCACCATTAAGTCACACATGGGGAAAATGCATACCCTCATTCCTTGATCTAGTTATCTTTAATTTGATATACTAATATCAAATTTTGATGCACAAATATCAAATGGCATTTGAGAGGAAAACCTGGCAATCTGGAACAGTCTGGCGTGACCACTGCTTTCTATAATTACAAATGATTGTAGTCATTGACTGTGGTTGTAAATTCCTGTTTATATCTGCAGCTCTGACTCAGGCCTTGGATTCTCTTCTCCACTTTCAAGCTTTCACATCCCTGATATAAATTTTCACTTGCTTTAAGGACGTTTCCAACAAAGCTGAATCCAATGAGATCAATTTATGTCAATTATACCAAATGTTAGCAAGATACATTTCTGACTGAATTCAAAAGTTCCTAAAAGAAATGACTGTGAACTCATTCAGAAATCCAGTATGCCCACAGGATCATCCTCTGCATAATTCGGACACATGTTAAGAAGTCACACTCCCATTATAGAGGTTAAATATCTATACAGACAAGGCTCCATGAGCCATAGTTCCTTCACATTTACAAGCACCATGGCATCTGATTTCCCTGAGAAAGAGACTAAAGGGTAATGGATTTGTGCTTCTCAGATCAGGGAAGGATGATCAAGTGACTGACGGTCAGGAATCCAGCCTCAGTATGCTCCTGACTGAGAGCTGCTGTCACAGTGCTTTAGGAAACAAGACACATTGAAGAAGACACCCTATGAGCCCCCAGAAGGGTCTTCCATTACACACAGCCAGAAAACCAAGCTCTCTGGAGATACCCACAGCCTATCAAGCTCAGGCGAGGAGAAGGGAACTGATAAAATTTACAACTGATTAACTGGCAAACTAGAACACACCCAAGTTATACCGATAATTTGGGTTGATTTCTGTTTAGATCAGAGTTCTCTAGAGGAACAGAATAAATAGCATTTTTATAAATTCTAAAACAGAGTTCATGAAATTGGCTTATGTGAGAGGATACTATAGCAATGTCCATCTGCACCGAGAAAGACAGAACTCAATAGCTGCTCAGTCCGTGAAGTTGGATTCCTCATCAGTCCAGATCTAGTACTGAATGTCTAGAATCCCTGTAGAGTCACAGTCAGTCCACGTTAGAAGGTCAGAGAAGCTGGAACAGCATGAGTGGAGGATGACAGCATCAGCAATAGATGTACATGCTCAGGCCAAACTGAAGACAAGCGATCAGGCAGGCCACAGTGATTTTTCCTTAGATCTCTTGGAATCTGGGCTGTCTGTTGAAAGATGCTGCCCACATTAAGGACAGGTCTTCTCTCTAGCTAATCGTCTTGAAAAATCCCAGCAGAGATGCCCTCTGCAGAGATGTGTCTCTTATATTGATTCTAAACCTCATCAAGTTGACTGATAAGTCACAGCATCACTGTTACCATGGCCTCCAATGAACCAGGAAATCTATACATCCACTGGCTGGAAAACAAAGACTATACTTAAAGCAAAATGCTCTCTTCAGTAATTAATTTCTGAAGGAACTTGCATTTCCCCACATGAAAGCACAGGCCAGTCGTCTACAGAATAAAACTCAAAACCTTGGTTGGGAAATACTGTGTCTGAAGCCAACTTGACTCATTTTATCTCTCTTTTGTTTTTTCTTCTTTTTCCCTCCATGCCTGCCCATACACACTCCAACTTGACTCATTTTATCTCTCTTTTGTTTTTTCTTCTTCTTCCCTCCATGTCTGCCCATACACACTTCCAAAACTGAGCCCCAATTACACAAAACCTGCCACTGTTTTCTCAGTAAGCCACACTTTCTCGTAAAATTCCACAAGTAAAGTTCCCTCTGTTTATATCGTAAGAGACAGATTATCCGTTCTTGGAGAATTTTCTGATTGTTTCCTTTCTTGAGTGCTGCGTAGTTAGTTGTTTCCATCAAATTCTGTGCAGACCTCTTTACAATAGTTATTTTCACTTGAAAATAACTACTGAATTTCTTTTCCTTTGAAACAATATGTCACTATGCAAGCTGGCCTCAGATTCATGATCCTCCTGCCTTAGCAGCCCGTATGCTAGATCACAAGTCTATAAATGGAATGGACAAAGTAACCCAAATAAACCATAAGACCTTTGGAACAAAGACAGACCATTTTTTCTCAACTCTGAACGTATAGGTCTCTTATATGACTGTTCAAGAGATGTGAACAACTGTCTATGTATCCCAGCTAGGGTACTGATAATAGACCCAAGAAAGTATTCTACTAAACTCCAATTTGGCAAAGAAATGAGTTTATTGAGGTTACTTACAGAGGCATGAGTGTGGTGATATTTTGTATATGATTTAACAAATAAAGCTTGCCTGAAGATCACAGGGCAAAGCCAGCCACTACTTAACCATAGAGGCTAGGCAGTGGAGGCACAAGCCTTTACTTCCAGCACTAGGGAGGTGGAGACAGGAAGTGATATGGCTGGGTGGAGAGAGTAATATAAAATGGGAGGAGACAGGAGCTCAGTTCTCTTTTCAGGCTAAGGATTTGGTAGAAGTAAGAAGTTTTTCTAGTGGCAGCTACTCTGCTTCTCTGATCTTTCAGCATTTACCCCTATATTTGACTCTGGGTTTTTATTAAGACCAATTAGGATTTGTACTACACATGAGTGTGGAATTACTTACAGGAACACGGACCATTTGATGGAAGTTGCATCATCAAAAAGCCCATTCCAGCATGGGTGATGACTCACCAGAGCTTTAATGCTGGAGCTCTGTGCACAGTGTGCAGGTAGTCTGAGAGGATGTGGAATTTCCTCTCTCCTCAGCAGAGCTCACTCCTTGTGAGAGACAGAGGGGGGTCTTGTAAAACTGCTGTTGGGAACTTCCTGGAGCTTGTAAGTTGTTTGCTTCCTGAGTCTTATGAATCCCTGCTCTACAATGGAATTTTTCAATTCAGAAGAGGCCACTCCATAATGAGGCCTAGCTCTTAGAAAACTCAAAAATTAAAAAGTTTGCTGACAACTGTTGTGGAATATTCATTTAGCCATGTAAAGATGTGCTACATTTGTTTATGTTGCGTTTGTTTAATGATGTTAATATGTGTTACATTTGTTCATGCCGCATTTGTTTACCATGTAAAGATACGTTGCTTTGCCTGTTTAAGGCACCTAATTGGTCTAATAAAAGGCTCAATGGCTAATAGCTAGGCAGAGGAGGGATAGATGGGGCTGGTGGGCAGGGAGAATAAGTAGAAGGAGGAATCTAAGCTCAAGAAAAGAGAAATAAGGAAGAGAGGATGAGGGAGAAGAAGAGGGAGACACCCAGGGCCCGCCAGCCAGGCAGCCTCCAGCCAGCCAAACACGGAGTAGGACATACAGAATAAAAGAAAGGTAAAAGAATAACCCCAAGGCAAATGTCAATGAAGAGAAACAGGTTAAAATAAGTTATCAGAGCTGATGGGACAAGTATAAAGTAAGACCAAGCATTCATAACTAATAATAAGTGCTGGGGATGTCTTTCTGTACACTGTGAATATGTGTTGGTCTGATTTGATTGATAAATAAAATGCTGATTGGCCGGTAGCCAGGCAGGAAGTATAGTATAGGTGGGACAAGCAGAGAGGAGAATTCTGGGAACAGGAAGGCTGAGTCAGGAGTTGCCAGCCAGACACAGAGGAAGTAAGATGTGAAAGCAGAACTGAGAAGAGGTACCAAGTCACGTGGCTAAACATAAATAAGAATTATGGGTTAGTTTAAATGGAAGAGCTAGTCAGTGGTAGGCTTGAGCTAATGGCTGAGCAGTTTTAATTAATATGAGCCTCTATGTGTTTACTTGGGTCCAAGTGGGTCCAAGTGGCTGCAGGACTGGCGGGTGAGAGAGATTTGTCCTGACCATGGGCCAGGTGGGACACAGGAAAACTTCAGCTGCAAATAAGTGTCTGTGTCATGATTTGGGAGCTGGTTGGTGGCCCAAAAGAAAGCCTGTTGCAGACAACCAAATGAACCTGCACTGGAATCAGAGGGTGTACAGCAAGAAAAACAAACGCATTTATTATTCCACTGAGCGGGTCATCCCGTAATTCCAGCATTGTATAATCCACTCAATACCAATCAGGGTGGCCACAGCTCTCTGGTCCTTAGACTGTGTACAACCCTGACAGATTCCTATAAATAACCCAACTCCTCGCCATTCATCAGTAGGCATTATCACTGAAGACATGGCTTTCCACTTTTGCACTTATCAGGTTACCTGCCTCCTCAGGGATGGATGATTTGATGCTCACACAATCATGTAGGAGTATTCACTCATCCATCATGTGCTGATCACTGCTAATGTCTATTTTCTAACATCACTGGCACTCAACATTTCAAGCGTATCATCCCTAAATACTGGAAGGGCATGGTATTACAAGTTTCAAGATATCCCTGACTACATGGAAAAGTATGGCCTTAAAGAAATAGTCTCTCTGATTTATCAGTTTACCTGTCTAGGAGTGAAAACAATGAATCTTAGAAGAACCTTTGCTTGAAGATAAAATTGAAGCCATAAAGGCAGTCATTAGTAGAACTCTCAACCTCGGATACTTTCTCTGTTTCAAAAAACAGATACACATCTATTCTACAAAGTCATGGAGTATGTACAATAAGTCAGTATGTACTGTTAGTTAACATATACAGAAGATCTTTGAAAAAAATCTATTCAATGTACTTGTGTCAATTAAGTAGGAAACAGGACATAGTTAATGGGACCTGGAAAGTTTGCCCTATGAATATTCTTGAACATTCATCTCACACATCATTAATTAAGAAATACAAAAAGAAAATTGGCTGTCTCATTTCTTTCTAGATCCAGAAGCAGGACAGGCCTAGGTGAGCTCCTTTTATCAGCCAAAAAGAAAACACTTCCTCTGAGATGAAAGAAATGTGAAAATGTGCCCACCGTGGCCCAGAGTGGGACAGAAAGCCCTGTAAGACACAACAACCCAGAGCTTGCCTGCTTCTCCATGACAAGATCAGGAGCATTAAAACAATGTGACCAGGGATTTCTAGAGCTCTTAGAGACCTCACCAACACTGATGCAAAACTCTGCCAGTAGATAATGTATTTGTAGTTGTCTCATTTAACATTGTAATAGTAGTCAAGGGGAAAGTTCCCTCTACAGAACATCTTTCTCCATCCTCCTAGACACATGTGCTTCTCTGACTATTCCTGGGGCCACGCAGGATTTAATGATACCATCATGTTCAAACAGACACATGGTATTTTATTTTTCTCTCTGGGAAATACAAACTCAATAATTTTGAGTAATTGTCAACAGTGAGTATACCACCCCTAGACATATTTCCCCAAATGAAATAGTCACAGCCAAGATCAATAAAATAATTCTATTTGTTTAGTGACTGACTCTAAATAAAATCACCATTTCGCTAAACCACATGTCCTACCCAACTGTGCATCACATCCTGGGCCAGCAGCTCAAGAACACACAGACCTCCCTGGTAGAGTGGCACAAGCCTACAATCCCAGTATTTGGTAGGCTGACGCGGAAGAATTCCTTGTACAAGGGCATCCCAGGCCTCAGAACAATGGCTTTTTTGGAAAAAAAAAAAAAAAGGAGAGAGAGAGAGAGAAGAGAAAGTAAGGAGGGAAGGAAGGAGAAAGCTCAAGACTGTGGTTTCAGAAGCATCTTCCTCCTGCTTCTCCTCTTACACTTGGAGGGAAAACTTCTGAGCTGAATGAAACGTTCCACTTAAGTCATCAGTCGGGAAAGGAAAGTTCTGTTGTTTATATCTAATATCTAGAAATGTAATTTTTATTCATTGACCTTCTTTTTCCTGGGAACTTGCTAAGTCAGCTTATTAGTTTTCGGGAATACACATGTATGACAGGGCTCAAACTACTAGAGTACTTGGTCAACTGTACTCTCCCGCCTACCATATTAAATTTTGTAATTCATCTCTAAGAATTAACCTTATTCTCCATGTGCACATTCTTGAATGAATCCCAGCCCCCAACCAATAAGGCAGTTGACAGAGACTTTTCATGATTAAAAAACATCATCACTCCAAGTTTATTATTAGCCTTGTCATTATTATTATTGCCATTATTACTATTATTATTAATGAAGTACATGTTTCTTATTGTTGTGGTTGAGTCAAAAACTCATCCACAATAATAAGAAACCAGTTGCATGTCCTGGTACTTGCTGGTCTCCAAAATCCTCATTCCACATATTTACATTGTAATGAATTATGCATCTTCAGCAACTATTTATCTTAGAACTCCATGTACATTGCAGAGCAGAAATACAAAGAGAGAAAGAAGTCTTGAAGTGCCACAGAAAGGGCCAACTGTTCTTATTTTTGCCTCTCTGGTGTCTGCAGTTCAAACTAAGCAGTGTGGTAGAGTTAATACACTTAGAGAAAATATTAATTTATGTTTTAATTTTACACAGATAACTCAGATTTATGATGGGCCAGATGTGGAGATGACCCATAAAACTCTCAAAATTACATTTAGACATGTAAGGAAATAATGTAATAACTTCCCAGGAAACTATCTCCCTCTTTCTAACCCCATTAAATAAGCAATGTGGAAAATGTTTCAAGAATAATCAACAGTTCACCAGGCTGGTTAAAATAGAAGCTTCTTTTCCACACAGAGGAGCCTCGAAACTTAAGGAAATGGAGCAAGAGGTCCAGGACACACTAAAGCAATCTTGGACATCTTCGCAGATGTGGACTGTGTTGTTTATCTTCAAGAATGGCAGAGCTCACACGTTTTCTGGATTGCAAGTGGAGAGTGTATCATTTTCCACTCGTTTGTGAGAATTTTCAATTCCCAACCCATTGATCATCCAGCAAACAATCTTTGTAAATAGAATCACTGGATGGGTAAAGATTCCTGACATTTCTAGAAATTTCCAGAACAAATGCAGTTCACAATTGCCATGGACTCTAAAGATCACAGCAAAGTAAAGAAATAAATATAAGCCCCATCATTGGAAAGAATGAGAAGTTTCGATAGTATTCATGGCGTTCTCCAGTTCCTCCTAACAGAGTTAGAAAAACCAGGTGTGGTCCTTGAATCAAAATTGAAACTAACTCTACAGAGAGAATTCAATCACCATGAGTAAGTAATCATGACTAATACCAAATAAAGTTTTATAAGGCTACTTTTATTCTAAACCATCTGAGTCACTGTCAGAACTGGCTATTTCATATTTTTTGCACAGCTTCTTAAAGTGTAAAGTCATATGATCGCATATAACTCAGACTTTCATAGGCCTCATAGATGTTGGTGATAGGTTACTTTTAACACCTCCATACGGACAATTTAAATTCACAGGATATATATTAACAAGTTAGAAAAACCAGAACTTGAGAAAACTGCAAAGATTTTAGGATATAAAATTAATTTCCATGTGGTGGTTATTTCACTGAGAAATTCTAAAAGAGAGTATGTGTGGCTTCGAGATGTGGAGTATTCTTTAGACTACTTCCTTTTTTTTAAGATGGGCCTTAAACCATAGCTTCTCCCATACTAAACAAGAGTTCTACCACTGAGTTGTACCCCTAGCCTGATAACTGTTTTTGAACTTTATTATTTCAAAGAAAAAAAGAATGCAGCTAGTACTCTTGAGACTTCCATGTAAACAACAAAGCCACCACACTACATGGTGGTGCTGCATGATGTTGAAGATGGCAGATGGGGGCCAAGCCAGGGCAGCCAAAAGGCGTTGCCCCAAATCTCTCTCCTCCGCAGGAGAGAACACATCTGTTTTAAAGAAACGCTCTGAAGAATGAGACTGGATTCAGATGCCGTTTCCCATATGACAAACTAACACCACACCACACATGTAAGGATTTCCTCTCAAAGCAGTTAATTCAGTCACGAAACTTCACAGATGAATATCAGGACAAGGCAGTCTTACAGTTTAGGGTACATGGCGTTACAAGGGTGATGCAACATAGTACAATTTAATATTATGTAAGTCAACTTTTCAAATGATAAGCTGACTATATGATACAAAAGTTTACATTCATACATTCCCTTATACATAAATAATTGCTTTGGGAGAAGGCTTGACTTTTATAAAGCCTTATACATATTTATTAATATATATTACTATTAATAACACCAATACTTCACTTTAAGGTTTGTTTCTATGTGGAAGGTTTAGAAATGGAGAAATCTAACCCTGTCAGGATGAATGAATGCTCTGCTCAACCTCTACAAGAAGGTCTTAGGTAAATTCTAATCTGTCTGAATCATAATCAAATCAACATTTTAACAGTCTTCTATCAAGCAAATACTATTTGCTAGGGATATAAGGGGCATGAACAAGCTTCTATTTAACAAATACTGGCATAAAGCATAAATAGATGAGAAGTTAATTTTGGTTCACGGCTTCAGAGGTTTCAGTCCATAGCCCATGCTATGAGCTGTTAGGCCTCATGGTGGGAGCACAGGGCAGAGGAACCCTTCATCTCATGATGGCTAAAGACAGGGAGATAACAAAATGTCCAAGATCTCAATATCTCCTTCAAGGACACACACGTGACAATCTAATTTCCTCCCATTGAGCTCCACCTCTGAAAGTTTCTATCACGTCCCCATAGTGACATGGGCTGGGGACCTTTCTTGAGTCTTGGGCAGGCCCTTATCTAATCCGTGGCCTGACATACAGAGGCTTCCTACCTCATCAGTAAGATACACGAGAAGGGACTGCTATGAAACGTACAAAAACAGTTACTAAGGAACAGATGGAGAAAGGGCCACAAACGAAAATTTGTTTAGGCCCATGGGGAGGGAAATGGAAGAGTTGTCCAAGGAGAAAGATACTTGAGCATCTTGGAGGAGTGCCTGGAAACTGACATGGAGACGCGGCTAAGGTGGGGGAAGCACAAGGCTGGAGGGAGCTCGAGCCACGTGTGTCTCCACAGAGCCAGTAACAGCACCAGATGTCCAAGAGCCAGTAGTTGAGCCGTCATTGATTTGAACATAAAAACAGTTGCATGAATACATTCTATAATTTTCACATAAACAAACCATGCATTGCAGCCACACCGCTCCTCGACTTCGTCAATTGACACTGGGGGAAAAGTCCTGTAAATTCTCTTTGAAATTTTACAAGATCATCCAAAACACATTCTAGTGGAAAGTTACAAACACAATTACGGTAGACATAAATTCATGAATGACTTACAGTTGAACTTAAACGAAAAGGAAAACCCCCGCAATTTATTTCTTTTCCATCACCCTTGAATTTCGGGTTAAGCATTTCATTCCGTTTTGTCTTCGGCAGGACCAGGTGGTGGAAGCTGTCTGGAGCACAGCACAGGGTCAACAGCTCAAGTGCTGGACAGACTCAGGTTTCATTCCCGCCTCTGTTTCGCAGGAACCGTGTGACCTTGGCGAGGTTTCTCATCATCTCTACCTCAGTTTCCTTGCATATAAATCAAGAGTTACAGCACTCTTGCTGTGTGTGGCTCGAATAGCCTGTTAAGTAAATACTATGTGGAAAGAGTTTGCAGAGAGTCTGCTGTGCAGTGGGAGCGCAGTGAATAACTGAAAATAAGGAACAAGATAGTGAAATGTCTATAAAATACTAAGAACCTAACTCAATCAACAAACAACTGAAAAATCTCTCTCTTGGTCAATAACTATATAGTCTGGATATTCAAAGCAGGGTGGGTTTCAGATGAACATGGTTTGAATTTTTTTTTTCTGGTAAAGTGATTTGGTTCTCTTTCGTACTTGCTCCTTAAGTGTAGAACCAATCAAAACCGTCCTCACGAAACTCTCTAAGCTTCTTGGATGTGCCTCCCTCCATTTTACTCTATACTTTAAAAATATTTATACTGGGGCTGGAGAGATGGCTCGGTAGTTGATAAGACATACTACTCTTACAGAGGACCCTAATTTGATTCCCAGGACCCATGTAGGACAGTTCACAGCTACCTGTAACCTCGGCCAAAGGGGATCCAACATTCTCTTCTGGTCTTTATGGGCAGATGCATCCATGCGCACATAACTCTCAAACACAAACACACGCATACACATAATTTAAAATAAATGAATAATCTTTGAAACATTTATGCTATTTACAGTACACCTAGAAGAAATGTACTAATAAACTAAAGAAAGGGGTATCTGGATATTTGAAAAGTCTGAATACTCATACATAACTTGGTACATCTCAGGTAAGCACCAAGTGGAAGCCCAAAGGAACAGTTACCATGGTGAACTTGAATAGATAAGCGCTGATATTCAGTGAACACTGTTGATTGACTAACTCATCAATGATGATGTAGCTTTTCTACCATGTCTACTAAGTAGAATTACTTAGGATTTGTGTGTACGCGTGCACATGCATGTACATGCACACATGCACCTACACATTCAGGTTTGTGAATGCATGTACGCTTGCCACAGTGCATGTGGGGAAATCAGAGGACAACTTCAGATGTTAGTCTTCACCTTCAACCTTGTTTAAGACAGAATCTATTTGCTGTTTTTCTGCCATATACCCCAGATTAGCTGGCCTGCATGGTTCCAGGGATTCTCCTGTCTCTACCTCTTATTGCATGATAGGCATGCAATCCCTGTCTCTGCTTCTATTGCGTGATGGGCATGCTGTGATTGTAGATGCTTGAACCATGCATATGGCTGTTACATTAATTCTGTATTTCACACTCTGTTTCTCAAGTTTGTGTGGCAAGTGTTTTTACCCACTGATCCATCTCTCAAGCCCTGGGATTTTGCCTTTTAAAACACCCTACATCTTCTAATTGAGTTTAAGCTAAGAAGGAGATTGGTATTCTTTTTTTTTAATTCTCAGGAAATTCATATATCTATGTTTGAGAAACATTGCTGTAGTAGAAAATAGACATACTCTACAAAAGCAGAAGAAATAAACAGTATTTGCTAAAGAGAGAGTAAAGATGGTTATATATTGATTCTTGTTTGTATTAATAATTTTGAAAGACGAAAATAATCTTTCTCACAAAATGTCATTTGTTTAACTTAATCCATTTGCTCTTTAACATTTGATGAATGCTTGCTATATACATTGCACATTGTTCTAATAACTGCCAGGAATATTCTTTAAAAGTCAGTAGCATAGTTCGTGGTAGAGGGAATAATGTAATTATGGAGACAATGTTTACACACAAAAACATAATGATAGATAACTATAACACAATAACATGGACAATTAAATCAACTGATTCCAAAGCTCTCGGGGAGGCCAAGAGGAATAGCCAAAGCAGCTGGACTCTGGGGAAGCTGGACTCTGGGGGAAACTGAGACAGGGTTTGAAGTGGTAAGATTTGAAGAAACATAACAAACAGGATGAAGGAATTTCAGCGTGTCTTTTGGGGTGTGCATTGCAAAGGATCTAGCTTTCAAGTCCTTTTTCTAGCTGGCCCTCACTTGTTCTTTAAAAGTATGCCCAGGCTGCTGTGGCCTCCTACAAGGCTCTCCTTTCTTCATCATTCATTGCCTGTGTGGCATGTGAACAAACACATACCATGATAAAATGACAGCCGGAGCCTCTCCCTGGAAATGAAAAGTCTCTAAGATCAGCTTAGGAAGAAAAACAAGCAAAAATAATGGAACAATCCTATAGAAATCAGACATGTGTACCACTCTTGAATTTGTTTTATTTTCTCCCTTTGTCCGAATGGGCTTCCTGGCATTTTAGGCTCTTGGCTAATGTGCTTTCTTTTACCATTTGTCTTCATTCCACAGTCTTGTTCCCTTTGATTTGACTGTCTCCTCCCTTTGACATGTTAGCGGCATTTACTTAATATTGGTTGAAAATTTTGTTTCTTTAATTTACAATTTGTGGTTGGGAAATGATCTGCTTTTGTTTCAGGTTGTTTAATGTTTTCCAATATAATATTCCTTCTTGCACTCCAGCGGGTTCATTTACAAAACATTTAATGTCATTTGTGTCTTTGAAGAGTCGTGCCTTTGGTTAGAACAAAAGTGAGTTCCTCCAGAGAGCTTGTGATGCTTTATAATGGGTAAAGATTAACTTCACTAGGTTTGTGAACCAATAAAAGGGAGTAGGAAACTTTGGATATTTATTCCTTTTCTTTTATCTATTAATGTTTCATTCAACGAAGTATTTATTGAGACACCATCACTGTGCCAAATTCAAGGCACAAAGAAGGTTAAGCTCCTGAACCAAATAGCTTATAATTCTTTGAGTGGACTGGAGGGAGAGAAGAAAAATGGGGAGTCAGAATATAATATGAATACAAAGGTAAACACAAGGAGCTATGGGGGGGTCAGAAAGAGGTCACCATCTCAGAGAGAGCCTTCCAATACAGCCAAAGCAAAAGCTTAAGCTCCATAAAAGAAAGAGAAAGTGTTATCCCAGGTCTTCGATGGAAACTGTATTGCACAAGACCAAAGTCATGAGACGTTGTTAAGCTTCAAGTGTGGATGAAATGACTCCAAAGTAAGAGATAGGCATGGACCTGATCCCAGTTTGAAAGGTGCGAACTCAGCACTAGAAATAGCATGAGTCCATTCAAGTACATTAGCAAGGAGATGCATTGGTGGCTTAATGTCACAGTGGTTTGGAAAAGAGAATGAAGGCTGGGTAACCAGAAGAGGCAACAGTCAGCTTGAGAGTAATGAGATCGTGAGCAGAGGTGTCAAGACTCTCACATACAGGATTTGAAAGAGTAGAAAGCAGAGTTGACAGAATCTGATGAGTGGGATGGTTTCAGGGTGGATATGAGATTAGAAGGAGGGCAGAAAAAGGTGATGTCCAGGTGTCTAGTTTGGACAACTGGTGGGTGTGATCTCTGTACCTAAGCAGTCTTCTCTTAAACTTGTCAGGGCATGAATAGATTTTGCCCAGAACTAAATTAAACACATGTGTTTAAGTAGTAAGGGAAATTTAAGCAGCCTGTTCACAATTCAATGTACAAAATTTCATTTGCACTTACATTTGTATGATATCTGAATAAGGTACCTCGTAATTTTATTCTATTGCTTTTTAATAAAACAGCGCAAAAATTATAAATGAGAAAATGCGTCATTTAAAATGTACTGTCTGAGGACATGTTCTTCCCATTTTTAAATCATAGACATTTGATAACATTTTTAATCCTATTTTTTGTTTCATAATTATTACTGCCTTTTAAAGATTTTATTTTTAGAGCAGTTTTAGGTTCATACCACTATAGGAAAGGGATGGTAAATTCTCATATACTCACCCTTCTCCCACTTGCAATATCTCCTCTGTTATTAAATCCCCAAAGACATATTTGCTACAACTGATGAACCCACATTGGCACATCATTGTCACCCTGTTGCTGGATCCTAATGGCTCTCTTGGGGGAGGGGTTGAGAAGGCACAGCACAGACACTGGGAGTCAGTTGAAGGCAAACAACAGACTCATTTATCCAATAGCGGGGAAGGCCTTATATACCCTCCTCCCAGCACCCAAGCTGGGTCCCAATCTGGTGGCATTGCATGGTCATCCCTCATTGGCTGGGCATGATCAGGAACTCTGACAGTGACCAGGAACTCTGACATCACCTGTTGCTAGGCCCTCAGGCAGACTCCAGGTTGGCTCATAAGGAAATACATTATGTGCATGCCTTGGCAACTTGTTTGAGCCAATTTCCTGGACCCAATGGACCTGTCCTACTACATCACCCAAAGTCCACTTTATTTTAAGGCATCTGTCATGATGCTGTGCATTCTATGCGTGTACACAGATGTATAGTGACATTTGTCCATCATTAGAGTATCTTATAGAATATTTTAGTGCTCTAAGTTACTCAATTATTTTAACACCTGAATATAGAAAAGAGACTTTTCTACATTCATCATCATACATTCAGCTAGGATGGCAACTGGCTGCAGAATCACATTGTGTCAATGATTGGTCTAGTGTAGCTTATTGACACTTCCTGAATACTTGGAAAACATTAATGTATAATTAGGACAAATGGAACATTTTCCTTGTTTAAAATATGTTGTACTGCCATACTTACCAACCATTATCAAATGCCTGTTGTGTTAAAATGTGAAGGAATTTGAAACAGCAAGAAGCCAAAGGAAAATTTATCCTTCCATAAGTATCAAATGGTCCAGAACAATGACAACTACAAGTTAACTGACACTGTATTTCAGGAATCAAGTCAGATTCCTGCCCTTGGGGATATGTACCATAGTGAAAATAGACATTTTTATGAGAATAATTATTCAGTTTACTAAAATATGCTTGATAAAAAAATATACATGAAAGCTTTCTAAGTGATGTTTTCATATAAGCACAAACATTGTGAAATGGTCATCATAACCAAGCATGCCTTATGCAGTGAGCATGGGGGGAGCTTAGAATACAAGCTGTAACTCCAAAGACAATTTTGAAAATAGAATCGATTACTATTAACTACAGTTCCCAGGCTACATGCTAGGTGTCCAGAACTCATTCACCTTAGAATGAATGTGTATGTCCTCTGAGCACACTCTCTCTCCATTTCCTATACCTTGCCCCTATTAGGTCGACTTTTTTAGATTCCATATATAGATGAGATCACACAGTATTTTTCTCTCTGGCTTATTTCACCCATTTATGTGGTCCTCTGTGTTCTTTCGTGGAGACACAGATTGCAGTTTTACCTCTTTTTACGACGAAAAAACCCAAACCAAAAAAAAAAAAAAAAAGACACAATTATCCTGATCATGAGTCATGTGATTAGTTCATCTTCTTTGTCAATTTGACTGGATTTTTGATCATCTAGGAGATAAGCCTGTGGGCATGCCTAGAAGGCCTTTCCAAGTAGCATTAATTGAGCCAGGAGGACCCCCCCTAAATATTGATGACACCATGAAAAACAGAGGGGAGAGAAGAAAGCCTGAAGAACACCGGTATTCATCCATCTCTGCCCCCTGACTGAGGATGCAATATGCCACCCAGTCCCTACCATGATGGCCTGTATCCCCTCCGACTGTGAGACAAAGTAACTCCTTCTTTCCTTAAGTGACTTCCGGTCAGGTATTTGGTCAGAAGAACAGGAAAGGTAACAATTAAACCTAAGAAACAAATATCAACTCCAAATTTGAATGTGAAACACAGAAGCAAGTTCCTGCACACATCGGTCTTGGCGATGACTTTTGCATTTCAGACCAAAAATCTCTGCTCACAAAAACAAAGATACATAGCACTACATTACAGTGAACCCCTTCTGCATAGCAAAGGAAATGAAATGAAATAGCATATTATGCACTGGGGAAAATATTTGCAAAGTATGTGTTTAATAAGAGGTTTACATCCAAAATCTATATAGAACTCAATAGTGGACAGAAAAAAAACTTGATTGAAAATTAGGCAAATAATCTGAATATATACCTCTCCAAAAAATACATAAAGAATAGTCAACAGATATATGACAAGGTGCTGGACAGTATAAATCATAAAGAAGACACAGGTCTAGAGATGGCTCGTCAGGTAAGAACATTTGATGTGTAGACATGAGAATCTAAATTCAAATCATCAGCACCTATGTAAAGGGCTGAGCATGCTGTGTGCACCTGTGACCCCAACACTGTAGAGAATGGATACAAGAGGACTGGAGATTCCTGACTCCCAGAGTAACCTCAGAACCAAATAACGACCTTCTCAAGAGAAAAACTTGGAGAATAGTTCAGCACCCATGAGTGCACGCCCAATGTCTTCATCTGGCCTCTAAGCACCCATGAGTGCACACACACACACACACACACACACACACACACACACACACACACAAAGACACAAATGGGTCCAGTGGGGCATGCCTTGTACTCCTGATACTCGAGAGGCTACAGCAAGAGTAGTGCTGGGCTGTTAAAAAAAGAGGGTACATAGCAAGTACCAGGCCACCCAGGAGTAGAGAGCAAGACTCAAAAGCAAAGCAGAAGGAGGTGGAGCGAGAGGAAACAGAGAAGGAAGAAGAAGAGGGGAAGATTCGTATCAGCACCACTGTAAGACAGCATCTCCACCTTCCTCCATTGATCCTGCGTTTCTTTGAATCATTTCCTATTTTTAGCTATGCTTGTAGCTAAACATTTTGAGGGACAGGTTCTTCAAAGCTCCACTGTATTCTTTCCATTTTGATGAACCGATTTCCCATCTTTCTCTCTAAGAAGTGACCTGAACCCCCAGAAACTTCACTGAAGTAGAAGAGCTCTAAAGTTTTGTGGTTTTTGTCCCACCTCTTAGTTTATGTATTTCTGAGGTATGTACTTTGCTTCTCTCTGCTTATCATACCTGATCAATGTGATATTGTTACTGTAGAAGACCAGTGTGATGTTCTGCACAGCATCAAGACAACCAATTTCTCTGCACACTGTTAGAGCGCACAGTGACACAGGTACAGTCCTGTCTCCAGAGCTTAAAGATGAATGCTGCCAGAGCAGACTGTAAGCAGGTTATTTTTGGCGAATCTTCCAAATTTGTAAGTAGTAAAAGGCATTTTTCAGGTCAATACCTGTACACCAGGTGCCAACGTTCATGGTTATTTGTTCCAGTAAAGGTATCATGGATAGGACAGCAGGAAAAATATGATTGCCATCATTATAGATGTGTGATTCATAGTCATTCTCCAAGATCCATTAAAAGTCTTCACAGATCAGGGGACTGGATTAAATGGGAATATTATAGGTATTACTCCACAAATTTCCAGGATTGGGCAATGACATTAATTTATGCAATCTCCCATGAAATATTTTTTTGTTTGTTTGTTTACTACCCTTGTGGGAATGAGAAATTTCCTTGGTCTCCAAGATGCCCATGTAGCTATAATGACCCTCATTTTAGAGGTCAAAGAGTAAAGGTGGGGGCTCTGGCAGTGATCAGATACAATTACACACTGGAGTTACAACAATAACTAGTTCTATAGTAGCTTAAAAGCTTGGGTCAAGAGAGCTGTGTCCTCAGCCACTCAAAGCTCTCATTTTAATGAACTGGTAAACTACTGTGGGCCAGTTAGACCATGGCAATTAATGTAATTAAAAGTAAGTATTTAGTAGTTCCTGAAAGATCTAGAATTCTGGGTTGCCTTTTCTGTCTTTTTCTTTTTCTTTTTTTCTTGTTCTTTCCTTTTTCTTATTTTCTTTGAGGTACTAGGACACAAACCCAGGGCCCCATACATGTCAAGCAAATGCTCTGTCACTGAGCCCACATAGTCCTGGCTGTTACATTATCCATGGTGCAGAAATAGCTTCATGCCTTCTGGAGAAATATATGGTCTTCTCTTGTAATGATGATGGGATCCTTCTTCAAAGAGACCTGAAGTCTTCTTCAATCAGAGCTCAGCAGCAACAAATTGATTAGGTATGGATGAGCACTTGAGGGGTGGCCTCAGCGATCCATTATGTCAACGCTTGGAATTATGGATAACATAATTTGAAGTTTCTTTATGACTTAGGTAGATTAATAATCTAACAGACTGCCCATCTCTTTTCTTTGCTGGGGATGCTGTGATGCATTGGACACCACCATGGACCTCAGCAGCCTAATGTATCCTGGTCCATAGTGTGCCTCTGTTGCCTTTATTAAGTGTGCACCCACTGTGACCTTGGCAGATTGGTGCTGCTGCCTTGCCTGTGTTATCCACAGGACAACCATCCTCCTTGAAAGCTGGTCGTCTGTCTCAGACATATCTGGCCTACAAACAGGTGGATCCATAAAATGTTGCAGGAACACAAGTGTTCCCCTCAATGACATTTCCTTCTGCATCATGGTGAAGGAGGTGTTCTTGTGATTTCTAGAGTGCTCCATTTGGAATAAGTGTGAAGTCTGTGCATGGCCTACCCATTCCCATTCCTTAGCCTTTGAATTCCTTCATTGTTCCTGGAAGCTATCGTGCGTCATCCTGAGCTACACATAGCTCATGGTATGTGCTCAAAAGACCAGTGTTAAATTTTTTTCAGAAGTTTTTGAACCAAGTGTTAAACAATTACTTAAAAAAATCAAACATATAAAAAGAACCTGAAAGCCTATGTGAAAAGGAACCCTCCCACTACAGAGAGACAAAACACTTCTTTCCTGTGTTTTCTTGGGATTTAAATTGTTAAAATGATCCTCTTCAGAGACATAACAAAGGCCTATCTCATGCAGATTTGGAATTATTATTTATTATTTTATATTTACAGCTCATTGGAAATCAACATGCAACATTACCTTTAGGGTACCAGTTTGCTCATCAAAAAGACATAAATAGCCAGGCGGTGGTGGCACACGCCTTTAATCCCAGCACTCGGGAGGCCAGCCTGGTCTCCAAAGCGAGTTCTAGGAAAGGCGCAAAGCGACACAGAGAAACCCTGTCTCGAAAAACCAAAAAAAAAAAAAAAAAAGACATAAATAATATTTACCTCCCTCTGAGGATTACTGTGAGAACTGGGCATGATAACATATAAAGGCACATCGCCCAATGCAAAGCACATAGGAATTTTTTTCATTTAAAAAAATGACGTGTTTGTTTATGTGCATGTGTGCATATGCATGTGTGTGCCTGGGGAGGCCCAAAAAAGGTGTTCGATCTCCCAGAACTGGAGTTAGAGGTGGTTCGAAATCATCCAACGTGGATTCGGAGAAGCAAACTTGGGTGCACTGCCAGAGCAGTACGTGCTCCTAACCACTGATCCCTCTCTCCAGCCCGAAGAAATGCATAATAAATATTAACTGCCACTATCTTACAAGAGAATAATATTACATACCATCAGTTCTGTATGCAAAAGTCTAATACATGCCTCATAATACTATCCGAAGTCCTAGGATGAGAGTTCTCCAACTCCACCATGTCCCAGGGTCAGTGTTTGCCACTTGACTTTCTTCAAGCAGCTGCACTCGCTCAAACTGACCCAAGTTTTATACCTTCCTCTCCTCAGCTGGGCTACGTGCATACCCCCAGTGCTGCCTGAGTCTGTCCTCAAAGCAGCTTGACTCTCTAACCTTGAGTAAACTCAGCAATGTGCGGCCTGTGATAAATACAAGTGAGACGATGTTACGGCTGCTTGATTTATTGTGTCTTAGGAAATACAAACCTCCTCGCATCATGGGAATTAGTGATGGAATTTTAAAAAGAATAACAAAAAGAAATCAGGAATGGAAGAAAAAAATGCCCTGGTCCAACTTAAAAAAAAAAAAGCTTTCTAATAAAAAATGCAAACCAGATGCAGCTAGAGATGACTGATAATTAAGGATGATAAATGGCTAATGTTTTCTATTGAATTACCCAGCGCAAACTATTGTTTCTCCATAAGGGAACTATTTACATATGGCTGCTGGGCTATCCTTTTACCTAAATTTGATTTCACAGGCAATTCTCCTGATCTCAACATGCCCACTCCACTGTAATCCCTGTATTTCCCTCAGGACAGTGACTCTATGACATTTCAGGCCCTCTTTTATCGGAATAAAGAAGGATGGACTAGATTATGGATAAATGCCCTCTCCAGTGAGCAAAGTCCTTCTATAACAAAGCCATAACAAGTAGGCTATAAACACTGTTTCCTCAACGCAAATGACACACCAGCACAGGGTACCTACATCCCAGAAGACAGTCCATTGTGACCAAGGATACATATTTTCAAGCACATGTAGGA
This sequence comes from Peromyscus nudipes, assembly GCA_902168325.1. NCBI lineage: Eukaryota > Metazoa > Chordata > Mammalia > Rodentia > Cricetidae > Peromyscus > Peromyscus nudipes. The sequence continues at coordinate 36,074 of CABHPH010150261.1, forward strand.
GTGAGATGCCCAACCTTTGATTAAGCGTTTCCTTTTGGGCTGGAAAGATGGCCCAATGGGTAAGAGTCCTTGCTGTGCAAACATGAGCACCTGAGTTTGATGCCCAACACTCATATAAAAAGCCAATAGTGGTCACATGTACCTGTAACCCCAGTTCGGGGCAGAAAGGTAAAGAACAGAAAGATCTTTGTGGCTTGCTAACCACAGCCTATCAAAAAAAAAAAAAAATGATGAGTTCCAAGTTCAGTGAGAGCTGTTGTGGAATAATCTTTTTGTACACTGTGAAAATGTGTCTCTGTTTTACCTCATCTGCCTAAGGTACCTTCTGATTGGCTTAATAAAGAACTGAACAGCCAATAGCAAGGCAGGAGAGGATAGGTGGGACTTCCAGGCAGAGATAGGAACTCGGGAAAAAATCTGAGATGTGGCAGGATTTGCCAGCCAGATGTGGAGGAAGTCGGAGTACTGTACTGAGGAGAGGTAATAAGTCATGAGGCAGAATATAGATTAATATAAACAGGTTACTTTAAGCTTTAAGAGTTAGTTGGGAACAAGCCTAAACTAAGGTCAGGCTTTAACAATTAATAAGAAGTGTCCATGTCATTAATTGGGAGCTGGCTGTCCAAAAAAAAGTCCTGCTACATAGAGCTCCTATGTTAAGTAAAAAAGGCAGAGAGCAATAGAGAAGTCCGGTTTCCTCCTCTGGCCTCCACACAATCACATGAGGGCACATGCACCTTCACACACATATGCCTCAGACACAAACACCTCTTCACTAAATGTCACAACAATTGTTCTCACAGTCATGGGAATGAGGCATGACTGCAGCCTCTTTTCTGGGTTCCTCCAATGGTGCTAGTCTGGAGCTAAACTTGAAGTTAATAATTTGGTATTAACGGTGTGCAGGCTTTTCCTAAAAGCCATTGTTTAATCTGTGCTGAGGTAATCTAAACTAAGGATGGAGTTGATCTGTAGCCCCCATTCATGTCACATCATGTAGGCATGCAGATTAGGGGATGCCCAACTTTTGACATTGCAGCATAATGTTGTCATCGACAAATGTATTGCATTGCATTCATAGCAATCTTGTCATGCATGTAGCCCAACAGCCACTTTGGCACCTGATCGTAGACTATCCTCAACAACTAGTTGGTGATTGGTTGACAAGATTGTGTTTGCTCAAGGTATCTATGCTAAAAGTCAACTAAGACAACTAGCTCAAGGTTACTTTATTTCAGGGTTATTTTTTTAGGGAGGATGGAATTGTTAATCATATACAAAGAAAACTGTTAATAAGAGAGACTGACTAATAGTCAAATGATGACCTCTTTCTAACCCAGAAATGTCCTACATAAAACCTAACCTTGGGCTTCTCCAACCAAAGTTGCTAGCTACCAATTATTGTCAGTTGAACTTGTCATCAAGGTTGTTAAAGCCTCAATATAGGGACGTGTGTGTGTGTGTGTGTGTGTGTGTGTGTGTGTGTGTGTGTGTGTACATACAGAGAAGGAAGTATTTATATGTGTTTAAGGTACAACTACCCCATTCCGGAAAAAAGAAAACAAATATACTACAAAAACTTCCTGTTGGAAAAGGAAATTTGATTCCTACATAGCACCCATCCTGCTGGGACCAGCATGCCCTTAGACCCGGGAGCAAGAGGGATGAGACGAATTTGAATCATATAAGGATATTCGATGAGGAAGGAATTAGGGGCTATTTCCTGTGTTTTCTTGTTCAGCGCATTCAACTGCTTTGGACAATAAAACCTTCCATTTGTTGCCTTGCTTGGGAAGGAGAACATGCTCGGCTTCGCAGACAGGTTTCCAGAACACGTCGACAGAGTAAGATGAAAGAAAGAATACAGGAAAGGAACGACACGGTCAGTCAGAGCGGCTCATCTCGTTTTGGATGCCCACGTATCTGGTTTGATTTCCTACCCACAGGTCTCAGAACCCAGATGTTGCATATCTGAAGCAGAGCAGGTTGGGCGTAGTGGCGATGACAGCATTGAAGGAAAGTCACTCTTCAGCTCAACATCAGACAGCTAAATTGCTCTGTTAGTTTGCAATTTAAAAATTGGCCCCAGATGCTCCAACTTCTTTTGGCTCCTGATTTCTCAACACTAAATAAAGACAAATAATTGATCGGGCTATGGTAAAGAGAGCGGGGGAGGAAAGGAGGGAG
>CABHPH010150261.1:38360-55075 GCA_902168325.1 Peromyscus nudipes
AGATAGAGAGAGAGAGAGAGAGAGAGAGAGAGAGAGAGAAAGAAAGAAAGAAAGAAAGAAAGAAAGAAAGAAAGAAAGAAAGAAAGAAAGAAAGAAAGAAAGAAAGAAAGAAAAAGAAGAAAGCAAACAGCTTGTGATTTGGAGACGGAGGTGACCAGTGTTTGAGTCACCAGTAAGTTACTATGTACCTTCTTTCAGCCTTTGTTCTTGAAGTGTTGGATTAAATAGAGTAATTTGGCCCAATCCTCTGAAACACTCCATAGGGCTTAGACCTGGCCGTAGGATCCAAATCTCTCTTGTGCCACGTCCAGAACAAACATTACCCAGGTTTGCTTTAGAAATTTGCAAAACTTCCTATCAACTAATGGTCTGATATTTGATGAGGTGGTGGGAACAAAAGGCAGTTTCTCCCTTAATATTCTTGAGCCCAGTTGTTATATTCTTCTCTTTACAGGTGGAAATAATTAACTGTTAAAATCGAATTCATCTAATTAAGATAATAATCAGCCAACTAATAATTATAATTGTAACTGTGAAGACTATACTAATGATTGACCTAGGATTAGAAGTGACATTTTATATATATATATATATTTATATATATGACAATTACTTACTCCCCATTAATATGGCACCTATATCATAAAAACCTTAATTATGGACTGGGAAGATATCTCAGCCCCAAAAGCAAACACAAATCCTCAGTTAGATCCCCACAACCCACACAGAAGAAAGTTTAGCACAATAATATGCTTTTAACCCCAGCACGCATGAGGCAGAGACAAAAATGGATCCCCATGGCTCACTGGCCAGTCAGTGTAGCAAAATTCAGGGGCCTCAGGTCCCAGTCAGAAAGCCTGCCCCTCCCCCCAAAGAAAGGTGGACAGTCCCTGCAATGCAACACCCTAGGTTGACCCCTGGCCTCTAGCTGAACAGATATACTCTTGCACTCACACACATGTGCGCACGAGCACACACATATGTCTGCACATCCACGTGCATGTAGACACACAAAGCAACAATTATACGATGACTATGTATAGGCTACGGTTACTAATACCTTGTTTGGCAGTTGCTACTTGGGTTTTTCAACAGAGAGACGTAAGAAGGCAAGTACCGAACTTAATTAGCTGAGCCTCACTCAGACTGAGAAAACGCCAGGCTGGCGTAACTAAGGAAGTCAAGAAGGGAACAGATACTGCTGGATACTGAGATCCTGTCTGCCTTGTCTTGTCTGTCAGTCTCTTGACTTCATTTTCAATAACACACACATACACACACACACACACACACACACACACACACACACACACACACACACACGTGCTGGCGGCACTGCCTTGTTACAACTACTGGCATAGTCCAGTCAACCTGAAAGGAGACCTCCTGTGTCCCAGATAGCTGGGTCTGACTGGTCAAAAATAGGGCACATGCCCAGCCCCGGAATGAATGGAGGAGGTCAAGCCATAGCTCTAGGACCATACATTAGAGGCCAGGTGGTTCTCATAAGGAAATGTGGGCTCTGCTACCAATGAGGGTGACAGACCCCCACTATGTTCCTGTCCTAGGTTTTTCCCTTCCTCCTGCCCCTCATTCACACTAGCAGCATACTATCCAGACACTCGGGAGGCAGAGGCAGGTGGATCTCTGTGAGTTCAAGGCCAGCCTGGTCTACAGAGTGAGTTCCAGGACAGGCTCCAAAGCTACACAGAGAAACTCTGTCTCAAAAAAAAAGCAAAACAAAACAAAAAAATAGGTTGAGAACCCCTCCAAGACTCATGAAACTTACCACCATAATGTTATTACGATGTGGGACATTTTGGGGAGGTGATTAGGCCAGACAGGCTCCACCTGAATGGATGGGTTAATCTTAGAAATGGGTTAATTATTGAGAGAGGAGGTTTGAATATCTTTTCATCAACGTTTGTTTTTTAGTCTCTCGCCCTGCTTCCTGCCCTCATCTCTCCTGCTCTGGCCATGTGATGTCCTCTATGGTGTGCTGAGATGCAGAAGGTATTTTCAAAAAAAAAAAGAAAGAAAGAAAGAAAGAACCTTCCTTGGACACAGCCCTACCACCTGAGATTTCCCAGCCTCCACAGCCATGGAAATAAATGGCTTTTACTCAGCCTTCACTCTCCAGCCTTCTGCTAAAGCAGCAGAAAATTGAGCCAAGGTAAGGGGATATTTTGCCAATGTGCTGTATACAACAATCCTGTGACTAACTAGCAAAAACAAAAATATAAAAAACTGAGCACATTTCTTTCCTCTGAAATCTAAAATAAGACAAGGGTTCCTTTCTCTCCAACTTTATATTCAATATACTGCACAGAGATTTCCTTCGAGTAATAAGAAAAGAGAAAAAAAGGGATACACAATTGGGAAAGGAAAAAGTCAAATAATCACTATTCACAGGTGACATGGCTTAACAGTCTCTGAAAACTCTACTGGAAAGCTCTTGGACCTGACAAACACCTTCAGTAAAGTAGTTAAATACAAAATGCAAAAAAAAATCAGCTTTTCTATATAAAGATAGCAAATTCAACAAGATAGAAATGGGGGGCATCCTGTTTATGATGTCTTAGCAACAACAACCACAGAAACAGGAATGAGCTTGAACCAATGAGATAAAACACACCTATAGTGAAAACTTTAAGACACTGAAGAAGGAAATAAAAGAAAACACTAGAAGATATAAGACCTCCCATGCTCACATACTGCCAGTTAACATTGTGAAAATGGCTATATTACTAAGAGCAGTCCACAGAGTCAATGCAATCCCCAACAAAACCTCAATGAATAGTCATCACAGAATAAATGAAACAACCTTGAAATTCATATGCAAACACAAAGGTCTTGAATAGGTAAAGTGATCCCATGTAGAAAGAGAAATGCTAGAGATATCACAATATTTGACTTCAAATTATACTACAGAGCTATAGTAACAAAAGCAGCATGGTGCTGGCACAAATACATGCATAGAGACGAAAGGAATGGAATAGAAGGTCCAGAAGTAAACTCACATAGTTAGAGCCATCTATCTCTGGCAATTCTGACAAAAATATGCATCAGAGGAAAGATGGCCTTGGACAAATAGTGCTGGGAAAACTGGATATTTTCATGTACAGGAATGAAACTAGATCTCTCACCTGCCCTACGCTAATAAACTAATTCAAAGTGAATCAAAGACTATAATGTCTGAACTGCTAGAGGAAAACTTGGGTAAAATGCTTCAAGATAAAGCAATAACCAAGGATTTTCTGTGCAAAACTCCAATAGCAAAGGAAATAATCCAAGAATTGACAAATGGGATTGTGTGAAATTAAAAAAGTTATATAGAGCAAAGGAAACAATCAGAAAAACATCAAAGAAGCAATTATCTCGATGAAGAGACAGACCCCAGTGGGCAGGAATTCTTCACCAACTACAAAGCAAGGCAGAGGACTGATACGCAGGATGTATACATAGCTGGATAAATTAAACACCAAAACCCAAATCATCCAATCAATAAATAAGCTAATGTTACATGGAGTCATCCAAATAAGAAATATTTGTCTAGCATCTTTAATCATCAGGGAAATACAGATTAAAAATGCTTTGAGATTCCATCTTACCTCAGTCAGAAGGGCCATCATCAAGAAAATGAAAGACAATGCTGTGTAAGAACGTGTGGAAAACCTTAGTCACTGCTGGTGACAATGTAAACCTTCATACTAACTATGGAAATCAGCACAGAGATTCCTCCAGAGAGACAGGGGGAGGAGAAACGGGGCAGGGACAAAGAATGAGGTGACTCAGCAGGTAAAAGCCTTGCTGTGCAAACCCAACAACGTGATTTTGAACCCAGAACCCACAGAAGAAGGAAAGAAGTGACTCCAGAATGTTGACCTCTGACCTCCACACACTTGTAGTGTTATGTTGATACTCCCTCTCTCTTTCTCTCTCTCTGATCAGAGTGTTATATATTTCACATATCATACACATATGTCACACACATAATAATAATAAAATAAAAAGTAATTTTCAATGAAAATAGAGTTACCACATGACTTACATACTCTGGTATGTACCCAAAGGACTCTAAGTCAGCATGCCATAGAAATGCTTATACATCCATATTTATAGCTGTACTACTCACAGCAACCAAGAAATGGAACCAGGCTAGAGGTCCATCCACAAATGAACAGATTCGGAAAACATGGTACACATATGCAATGGAATTGTATTCAGTCATGAATAAAGTGAAATTTTCATGAAAATCAATACAACTGAAAAATCTTTGATGTTAAATAAAATAAGCCAGACTCAGAAAGGCCAATGTTACATGTTTACTTTATTATATGGAACCTAGGTTAAAAATTTATATGTGTGTGTGTGTGTGTGTGTGTGTGTGTGTTTCTCCATATATATGTGTTTGTGGGTCATCAGGCTAGAAGGGGGATTATGAGCAAGGAAAAAAATCTTAAGAGAAATGGCAAGTAGAGAAGGTGATGGAATACATATCACAGGGAAGTGGAAAGGGGGGATGACTGGGAGAAGAAAAGAAACAAGATGGTGGTGGAGAGAGAATATAAGTAGTGGCTATAAGGAAAGAAAAAATGCATAATCACAGAAAGGGAGAGACATGATGAAACCCATTAGTTTGCATGCTAGCCTAAAAGCAAATACATAAGAAACTCATTTTTGATGCCTTATCTCTATAATGTGCATAGATATGTGTTCAGTTGGGACCTCCAGCTCACTCTTACTTGATTCAGAAAGCCCTATTGCTCTCTCTCCAAACCCCACCCTCTCAGAGAATCTCCAACAAAAAGAAGGCACCAAAAAGCCCAGTTCCTCATTCTTGGCAGCTGTGGCAGCTCCTCTCCTGAAGTTGCCAGCAGCCCAAATCACCACCTAAAGTGCTCAGCTTTTGACCATACTTGGGCACAAACCCAGCTTGTGGTGGACACATCATCACCCCTCACCTACAAGCTATATGATCTCCCTGCTTTATCAGGCCTGTGACTTCTCTGGCCCAATCTCTGGGGCTGGAGGACTCACCTGAGAGTTGCTTTGCTCAAATAAACCTGTTCTTTTACTTTTTCAGTTAGGCTTGATCTGGCTTACTATATTGGCAGGTGGAAACGTATGATCATAATGCAGAAAATTTATTAATATGTATGTAAAAGCCCAAAAAGAGGCATAAAAATTCTTAGATCTGGGTATCATTCAGCAGTAGGAAGTTTCACTAACACGTACAAAGTTTTGGATTCTATCACAGCAACAGCAAAATAATACTAATGTTTAAGAAAAGAATCAAAGAGAACAATTCATACTAAAAATGTAGAAAACTAAACATTACTAACAAAATCATGATAACAATAATAAAGCAATAACTCAAAAGCCCTAATGTTCTTTCTCTCAATCTTAACGACTCTTCTGACCATCTTTCTTTCATTTAGGTCTCCCCATCCACACTCCAAGAAGGCACTCACGGCAAGAAAAATCTAGACACTGCCTGCTCATGCACAGGTAAAGTCTGGGCCTGGAAGTTAAACTGTATGACACCCACAGGGACAGTGCACTAAGTATGAGATACGAGGAGAGCCGCAAGCACACAGTGTGTGAGAATTCAAAGACGCTTCTCTGAGGAAAGGATGCTACTTGCAGATTCGCTTCCAAGGAGAACCAGCCTTCTACAAATGTGAACAAAGGCCATTCCAGCCCCAGACCTCAGCATAGACAGGGGGCCAGTAAAACTGGACTGGCTGGTGTAATTTCCTACATAGTCAAGATATTTAGGAATCCAACTGGATTAGCAGGTAGATTATGAAACTTACTTTAAGAAGACATAACTTATAACCAAGAAAGTTGTGTCCTCTCTCTCTCAGAAGAACAACTCATGGGTGTCAGAGGGATCTTTGGATTGAGAGTTCTAGTGGGACACAAATGCATCCCAGGAAGTGAGACACACATTGTCCACATTATTACCCCTGCAAGAATGGTCAAGAATCCCAAGGAAGCTGGCCAGAGGCAGACAGTGACCTTCAGGTTGAACTGGTTGATTCAATCCTCTAGCATGAGACTCAGGTCTAGTATCTGCAAGGTCCTGTAAGCTACCTTCAATTTCTAGGCTACAAATGGACCCTTTACTTAGCATTATCAAGACCCACATGTAGCTAAGGTGGGGCAAGCCTGCCACCTTCATTTGCTTACGACCACATTTGCTTAAGAGTAGGTCCATAGCACATTTTATATGAAGAGCAGCATATTCTCTAAGAAGAGCACAATTCTCTGTCATAAAGAACAACCCTTAAGAAAACTATAGGAGAATTCATTTCATTCTTCACCTTTCACTTGGTCTCTCTCATTTCTTAAGAATCTCTTTCAAGTCACCAGATACAGGCTTCTCAATTGGTTTTTTTTTTTGTTTTTAATTATGCAGATGTATTGTCTGGTGTGTGTGAGGTGGATGATCCATACATGTGAGTGCAGGTGCCCTCTGCACCAGAAGAGGGCATCGGATACCTTGGAGCTTAGGTTTCAGGCAGAGGCAGCTGGAAACTCAGGTACTCAGGGCCAAGACAGGTCTTAACCACTGATCCACCTGTCCAGACCCCGACACAGGCTTTAAAAAAAAAATAACTTGAATATTCATGCCACTTATCCTTCCTTGTTTTAGTGGGTTTCTGGGTAGTTGCTAGAGATATATGACATACAAAGGGATAATAGCTAATAAGAGACACATGCTTTTTAAAGAAAAATGGTTACATAGTTGCATTACAGACACAAACGTGCTTATGTGTTCAAATAAAAAATGTATAAAGATGGGGATATGCATAGTAAAAAAAACATTAAAGTATTCTGAGTTGGTCGGTTTTGTGTTCACTTATCCATATTTTCCATATATTCTAAGATATGGAATGTAAGCTATTTGACAATTATGAAATCTGTTTTACAAAAGAGATGAGAGAGAAACATACATATGCAGAGGCAAAAAGCTCAGAACCATCTCTTACTGGGTTCGCTTTCTTGGTGTGCTTTGTTTTGTTTTTGTTTTTGAAAACAGGGTTTCACTGTGTATTCCCAAAGCCGTCCTCAAACTCATTCGTCTCCAATTCTCCATCCTCCTGTTCACAGTGGTTGCTGTCTGGATCATATTTACAAATTTTTGGCATCTTGGTCAAAGAACCGAAGAAGCACACACAAATGGCAAAGCCACAAAGGATTGTATTCAAAGGCAAAGTAAGAGAGGAGATAAACTACGAGGGAACCAAGCCCCCCAGCAAGACTGCCCGAGAGCCTCAGGTTACCTCTCACATCTTCCAGGAAGAGAAAGAGCTGGTTGCTAGGGATGAGGTATGGGTGGTTTACTGTTGTGATAGACAGGCTTGAGTTTTTTTTTGTTTGTTTGTTCGTTTGTTTTTTTTTAAAGATTTATTTATTTATTATGTATACAGTGTTCTGTCTGCACATATCTCTGCAGGCCAGATGAGGGCACCAGATCTCATTACAGATGGTTGTGAGCCACCATGTGGTTGCTGGGAATTGAACTCAGGACCTTTGGAAGAACAAGCAGTGCTCTTAACCTCTGAGCCATCTCTCCAGCCCCAGGCTTGAGTTTTATAAGCCTTTTATGCATCTCTTGTCCTATGCTGATTTTAGACATGCATAGCAGTAAGATAGTAAGTAGGGGATTTTCCCTAAAAGTTCATCAGAAGGCAATCAACCCCACTAAGTTCTAAGTGTTATTAGGTAGTCAGTTGCTTTGTTGGGGGAGGCATAGCTCAGTGCAGATGGGGGCCCTGGGTTGCTAAATGTTTTGTTCATTGGAAAAGGGGTGTGTGTGTGTGTGTGTGTGTGTGTGTGTCTCAAGCCAAGAGGAGTCCCAGGTTAATAAGTCTCTACGTTTGTCTGTCTCCCTCCCCACTCCTGCCTCAACCTCCTGAGTGCTGGGATTACTAACATCAAGCATATAACACCACAGCAAATGATTTTATTTACCTGGTGTTTATGTTGTTGTTGTTATTTGTTTACTTAATGTGAATGTAAGTCACGGAATCTATCACTCACCTACACCCTCAGCCCTAATTAGGCATACTTCAGGTAGATGAGTCACAAATATTGCCCAATCAACCTACCTTACAGATACATGAAAAGAGAAACTTCACTGATTACAAACTGATACTAAGATTAAAAGAAAACATCTGGGACTGGTGCTGCGGCTCAACAAGTACAGTTAGTACAGTACTTGCCCACTGTGCGCAAAACAACTATGGGTTCCCTCCTAGCACCCCACAAAACAAGATGTAGTGATCCACATACTCTGGTGGCGGAGGTGGGAGGATCTGAAGTTCAAGGTTATCACTGGCTACATTGCAAGTTCGAAGTCAACCTGGGCTGTATGGGAGACACTAAAATACAAAAAGTATTGGAAAAATATTGATTTCCCTGATACTAATAACTTTTTAATGCCTTTCAAAGTTCTCCTTGAGACACTACAAAATAATGTTGTAATATACTTAGAGGTATTTGAAAGTTATCTTGACACATTTTTCAATCATCTTTTTGATGCACAGTGGCTATAAACTGAAGAATAAAATAGGAGCTATGTTTGGCCCCTTGTGTCCTTGAGTTCCACATCTATGGACTTCAACAGACAAAAATATTCTATAAAGGTAAGACTTCTGGTGGAGGGTTTGGGACACCAACCCAGCCACATAACCTTTGACCTACAATTTGTCCTGCCTACAAGATGTGCTGGGGTAAAGGTGGTGCAGAAATTGTGTGAGTGGCCAACCAATGACTAGTCCAGCTTGAGACCCAGGCCACAAGAGGTAGTCCACACTGCCTCGAGGGCCAGAACCCAGAGGTAGGATAGCCCAGAGACCTAGGATAGAACCAAACACAACTGGTTTAAAAAAAAAAAAAAAAGCCAATGAAATGATTCCTAATGATATTCTGCTGTACTCATTGATCAGTGCCTAGCCCAATTGTCATCAGGGAGGTCTCATCCAGCAACTGATGGAAACAGATGCAGACCCACAGCCAAACATTAGGCGGAGCTCTGGGAATCCTGTGGAAGAGGGGGAGGAAGGATTGTAGGAGCCAGAGGAGTCAAGGACACCACAAGAAAAACCACAGAATCAACTAACCTGGGCTCATGGGCGCTCACGGAGACTGAATTGACAACCACGGACTTCACGGCACTAACAAGGCCCTGTGCATATATGTGACAGTTGTGTAGCTTGGTCTTCTTGTGGGACCCCTAACAGTGGGAGCAGGGGCTGTCTCTGACTCTTTTACTGGCTTTTGGGACCCTACTCCTCAACTGGGTCGCCTTGCCCAGCCTTAATACAAGAGGAGGTGTTTAGTCTTACTGCAACTTGATATGCCATGTTTCGTTGATACCCATGGGAGGCCTGCCCTTTCCTAAACTGAAACTGAGGAGAACTGGATTGGGAGGGGGACAGATGAGAGGTGGGAGAAGGGACTGGAAAGAGAGGAGGGAGAAGAAACTATGGTCAGGATGTAAAATAAATAAATAAATAAATAAATATTTTTTTAAAAAAAATATTCTATAAAACAAATAGTTGTAACTTTGCAGAATATATATTGTTTCCCTGTCCTTCATGCTGGTCCCTAAATAAAGCAGTATAGAAACTGTTCACACAGCATTAATATTCCATTAGGTATCTTAAGTAACCTAAGAATTATTTAATGTATATACAAAGATGTGTACAGATTATGTGCAAATGCTATATCATGTTATATAAGAGACTTGAACATCCATGGAGTTTGGCATCCAAGGAGATGGATGCTGGAAACAATCCTCCCCACCCCACAGGCACCAAGAGGGAACTACACTTTCTATTCCTATCCCATGAAATGTTCGGTTACTGGGAAAGTAGGTGAGTAATTATTTCCAAATAAGTGGTTTTACATTGTGACTTTGTGATTCATGTTCCCATTTGAGAATGAATAAACAAAAGCAAGTCACAATTTCCCACTAAAAGGATTTCATTTATTAACTAGAATTTCAGAAAGCAATTTCTCCAGCAGTTAAAAATGTATTATTGCTAAGGATGGTGGTGGGTGTAGATAATCCCAGCACTAGGGAAGCAGAAGCAGAATTGAGTCACAGGCCAACTTGAGCTACATAGCAAGATCCTATCTCAAAATCAAAGAACAAAAGAGAGAAATATCAAGATAAAGTCAGTCTGCAGAGTTCAGTAACTCAAACTGTAATTAATAAAGAATGCATGCCCAGTGATCTTTCTTCCTGAGGCAAGAGAGAGGGAAAGAACCATATTGTCCTGGTCTCAGAGTGGGCAAAGTCCCTTTAGAGGACCCGGGCCTCATAGCATGCCTGTGTTTACAGAAAGCTATGTTTTCAGTGAGCTCCAGGACGAAGCCATCCAGGATTGCCAGGAAAATGCCTCCCTCAGACACAGCTAGGAAGTAGCTCCCAGCAATCCTAGTAGGGGAAATCCTACACCATCGTACATGGGCTATTCCCCAACACTTGAGCCCAAATAGCTCTGTTATTATATCCAATTTTCATGAAGGTGGAAGGAGATGGTATTGTTTGTTCTCCAGCTCTGTTGAACTTCTTAGTCCCATTTCTGTGGACTGAATGTCTGTGTTCTCCTTACATTTACCCTCTTAGGAGGAGATGAAAGCTGAAAGGCTTTCGAGGTAGCGCAGGCCTGTAATCCCAGTGCTCAGGAGACAGAGGCAAGGGGATCGTGAGTTCAAGGAGAGCCTGGGCTACATATGGAGAACTTGAGAGAGGTGGGGAAGAGGGAGAAGAGGAAGGTGAATTATGCAGTACTGCTTTCTGTGGTGAGAGGGCACAATGAGAAGACAGCAAAAGAGGGAGCTGGTCCTTGACACATACCAGGTCTGCCAGCGCCTTGATCTTGAACTTCTCAGATTCTAGAACTGTGAGGGATAAATTTATGTTGGTTAACTCCCTCCCATGCTGAGATTTTGTTTTAGGAACCTGGACAGAATTAAGATGCACATGGGAAGGATGGTTGTGATTGTGTTAATCTTCTCAAAAGATACTTTTTTAGGTGTAAACTTTTGGCAACTTACTCTAATTTAAAATTTAGTGTTTCAACTCAGTAAGAATTTATTTTTTTGAACACTTAACGAAGCACAGAACTCTCTGTTATGTGCTGTGGGGCATAAGAAGACAGGAAAACACACGTAAAGAGGCTGAGGACACAGCTCTGTGGTGCTGTGGACCTAGCATGCACAAGGCCCTGGGTTCAACTCTCAGCCATGTGCAATATGCACAGACGTATATTATACAGAAGTAACAGTGTTGTTTCTTTTTGTAATTCCAATGCTGAAAGAAATTATAAAGACGGGGAGAAAGGGAAGGCAGTGGAGGAAATTATCAGGTCGCAGTTCACTGTAGGAACTCCTAAATGCATGCAAAAGTCACGCCCAGAAGAACAGTGTTAGTTCATGTCCTGAGCACTTCAGAACAAAAGTCTGAACCACTGTTTCAACAAAGTAGATCTGACTCCAAATGTAAGAGGAAATGAATTGAATATTTTTATCAGCGAGGTCCCCAGTACATGCTGATGATTATCAAGCGGTTGTCAAAGCACTGAAGACCATCGTAACTTCTGCCCAAGGGAGGAAGACCTGTTCAGACCACATGGGCAGTTAGTACTGAGCCGAGACAGAAGACAGACTCTCACATTTGGGTGGCAACAGTACCAGCGTCATCTAAGACGCCGTCTAACATGAAAATCCCAGGCTCTAGTAAAGACCTTCCCAGTCAGAGACTGAAGGAGGGGGTCCCAGAAATTTGTGCTGTACTAAGATTTCTGGACAATCCTAAGGTGTGCTGAAGGTAGAGTACCAGATTTCACAATATGGAGAGCATTTTAGTCCAGACATGACCTCCTGATCCCATGCCGATCCTCTACCTAAAAACTAAATTCAGTAACTTCTCTTTCCTGTTGTTGCTACAACTTTTACATTTTTATTTATTCATTTTAATATAATGCTTATATTAATTTCTTTGAGAAATTCATACATGTATACAGTGTATTTTGTTCATGCTCACCCCCAACTCCTCCCAGATCTACCCCAACCTCTCCCAACTTTGTGTTGTCTTTTTTTTTAATTTTTTTATAGCCCACTGGTTCTAATTTGTCATGCCCATATATTCATGGGTGTGGGGCCACCCAGGGGAGTGTGGTAGACCAACCAGAGGCCAGACCCTTAAAGAAAACCAACTCTTCTCCTTCCCTCAAAACCCATTAACTGTCAATAGTTCCTCAACTAGGAATAGGAACTGATGAGCCCTTTCTCCCTCTATGTTGGGTGTTCACTAGCTTGGTTTGTGTAGGTCTTATGCAGGCAAGAACAGTTGCTGTGAGTTCATTGGCCAAGTATTCCTGCCACATCCAGAAGACACTGTTTTCTCTGATCCCCCCTGACCGCTAGCTCTTACCGTTTTTTGCATTCTCTCTCTCTCTCTCTCCTCTCTCTCTCTCTCTCTCTCTCTCTCTCCCTCTCTCCCTCTCTCCCTCCCTCCCTCCCTCCCTCCCTCCCTCCCTGTGTGGTTCCTGAGCCTTAGAGGGATGACGGGGTTTGATACAGGTATCCCATCTGTGGCAGAGCCCTCCACAGTCATTTATTATCTATACTTAGACCAGTTGTGAGTTTCTGCACTGGCCACCATTCTTCAGTGGGACATCTAATCCTGATTCTTCTCTACACCTCTTGTGAGAGTTCCCTCAAACTTCTGAGAACAAAACAGAAAGCAAGCCCATTTTCTCGCTCATTGTTCAGGACACTGGCCTTTATTCCAGCCTTTATTCAACTGGGCCTGCATTGAATTATCTGAGAAGACCTCAGAGATCTTTTACTATTCCACCGACACAAGGGCAAATCAACCACTCACAATGTGTCTACGCCCCCCCCTCCTTTTTTGCATTTCTGTGATTTCATTACCGAAAAGAATTCATAGCCTTTGTAATCCCAAGCTCTGTGGACTTATAAGAGAAATACTAAAAATGTTATAAGCTCGAACCAATTTGGTAAACAAAAATAAAAATTCAGCCAGGACACAAAATGCCGATGGCCCAAGTGTCTTATGATTAAAACATGACGTCTCGTTTTCGTGAGTTTTACAGCTAATTAGAAAGATTTATCAGCTTCCAAAAGGAGGCCCCTGAGGAAAACAAGGCTGCACGAAGTGATTAATGATAACCAGTTTCCACACAGTGTGGAAAACTACCACGCTCTAACTGCTCATGTATGAAGAAGGACCAGTGTCTTGAAAGAGGAGGTATCAGGGTAAGGAAACAATAAGACCACAAATGGTATTCATCTCCCTATGTCTTCCACACAGCTTTCAAAGACAAGTTCAGTTCCGATCAGCCGCCCAAACCTTCCTGGCTAAGGGTTAATTTTTTTCTACACTGCAGTCGCCGTGGCCTGCAAAGGTAGGCAGTGTGATTGGGGGACATCATGGTGGCAGTCAAACAGGTTTCAGTCCTTTGTGGGGTGCCGGGAAGATTCATCTCTCTAAACCTCGGTTTTCTCATCCGTAAGAATGTGGAGAACACTATAAACACATGGCTGTTTTGTTTTAAGAATTATATGAAATAGCACACATATAAATACTTGATTCCATTTTTAAATAAATGCCTAGAAAGTGGTGGTGTTATATAATCACATCGTGAGCATTCAAATTCGGTTTACGTGTGATCATGTCACTAGCCAGAATGCGATTTCCTAGAGAATAAGGAATGTTTTAGTTGATACACAGGAAAGAAAAGAAGAAGGTAAGATAAAGGAAAGAGAAGAAAACATTCAGAACTTTCGGACCAATTGATTTCTGTGGAACTTGATTCTTTATTTCAGGTTTCTGCTCTTGGGAGCCAATTTGATTTTTCAAATACTTCTGCCTTAGGAATAATGTAAGATCCCAAAGTCATTTTTGTATTCAGATTTGGAGAAAGACAATGTGTGGGTGGTTTAGGCACACGGGAGCGGGCAGAAAGAAAGAAGGCCTAGGAAAGCGTGTCTGCGCGGCAGACAGTGTGGCAGCCCTCCAAAATCCTCTGAGCCCTGACCACTCACAGAAAGCTGGAAACCAATGTGAACCTTGATCCTGCTGTGGAAATCCTGGAGTGAAAGCAGAAAAGGGGTGGGTCCTTGGCTCTCTAAGGAGCAGCACATCTGGATCACTGTCCCCAGACATTAATCTCTCTTTCCTGTATTTACCCTCTGTCCAGAGAAGTCAGAAAAGCCAACGTAGCCCATGACCACTGTGTCATGTGTTATCGGCGTATTTGGTTTGGTTTTTATTCCTGTGATTCTGTTTTGGCTGTTCCATGGAACTATCCCAACACCTTGTTCAACTGGAAATAGCCATACCTTGCTTCCTCTATTTGATTCTTCAAAAATAGAGGCCACTTTAGCTTGATACTTAGTGTTAATTTAATTAATACCTAGTATCAATGCCCTCAATGAGCTGAGGACTCAGTCAACGGTCTCCTTAGAGCTAGTTAGAGCAAACCAAGAGAAGGCAGGAAGGGACGACGGAGGGAGGGAGGGAGGGAAATAGGACCAAGGCCCATTTGATTTCATGGGAGGGGGGGAGGGAGGGGATGAACTTTTAACAAGTTCTTCGACCTGGCATTCTTGGGGGCTCACAGAAACCTCAATTGCATTTCACTGACATACTGCCGCAGTCCTTCCTCACTTCCAGGGCAGCAGATTCATTTATTCATTACGTGTGTGAAATCCCAGATACTGAGTCATTGGCCACGTTAGTCCTTGCCCCCCTCACAGGCCATGAAATCAAATGGGCCTTGGTCCTATTTAGCGTCACAAGTGCTGTCCCAGAGATGGAGTGAACAGAAACCGCTGGCCCACTTTATCATACCTTCCATCCATCCCTCCTCTCAGTAGTCCAGCCATCAGAAGGGTGGACTCTTGATTTTTACCAAGGCGAGAGGAGCCAGAATTCTGAATGTCTACATAGACGGCTCTCAGTCAAACCTATTCTTGTCTTGCCCATTGCCCTGTCGTCAGGTCGGGTCAGTTCCCCTACAATTACCAGCATATCTAGGTAAAAGTCTAGACTATCCTGACTGCATGCATAATTCGGCTCATGTTACAGACTCTGTGTTTGTATTCCCCATACCTCCTCCTAAATGTGATGCAGAAACCCTATCTCCCAGGGAAACCGTATAAGAAGCAGTGATGGGTAGGAGGGGCTCTGATGTGGAACTTCTCACTCTGTGACAACAGGCTGGAACTCAAACCCCAAAGGCAAGAGAGCCACCAAGAAAACAAACGCCTGATGCAGGAGGGGCCCTAACAGCAACCAAGGTAGGAAAGCAGCCGGCTACAGCCTGCAGAGACCACCATAGCAACCAGGACTTGCAACTCCCAGGCAGCTTTTCCCTGGCGAGCCCATTTCTGACCTTATTTGCATGGCCACGCCCAGCCAACCAAGGATCAGCTGACATAGCATAAATTTGGGCATTCTGGGGACAGGAGAACAGATGATGCTGTGGAGGACGAAGAGAAAACTGACACAGACAACCTCCCCAGCTCCCCGTGCTGGGACTTCTGTCCCAGAGAGATCCCTTGAGCCAACCTCCAGGGCTCAGACAGCGGCTGCGGGAAAGGGGACTTGCTCCCACCTCAGCCACCAGAGACCTGCTGAGACAGATCTGCTCCTGCTACGTTTCTCAGTGACCAACAGACTTGTTCTATGAGAGACTGTTCTCAGGTGACACCCCAAAGCCTTCCGAGAGTTTTTCAGCTGTTACGCAATTCTTTCAGTCGGCACCCCAAAGCTTGAGGAGCCCGTGAGGCTGTAATACCTGCAACATCTCAGCTAGGCTCCATCTTGTCGCCACCAAGAACACCAAAGAGTTCTTCCCGTTCAAAGTGTTATTCCTATGGGGCACATAAACTGATCTTTGTTTCCTCCTTGCTGTCTTCCTCCTCCATTCTTGGAAGAGCGTGGACAAGAACCTGACTAGAGGAAGGAGACAGTCTGCTGATCACTTCATCAGGGATTTTTGAGAAGTATTTTAAGATGAACTCAGAGAGGTGACAGTAGAGTCCCATAATAGAAATATCCTTATCAGAAAGGAAACCTTCCCCTCCCCTCCCCTCTGCCTGCCCTCCCCTCTCTGCCCTTCCTTTCTCCTTGTCTTTCCCTCACATTTTCTATCTATGCACCCAAAAAAATCCTTATGTGAACACAAAGCGGAAGAACCCAATCATGCTATGGCCCCGATCTTAACACCCGGACCTCCAGAGCTGCAAAAATTAGGATTTGTTAAGTAACCCCATTTGACCCATGGTACTCTGATACCATATCCCAAATTGACAGAGAGTTCATGACCACAGCCATGATTCCCTCACACGTAAGTATGGTGTGGATGAACTCGACTCCGGAGCATCCCCGTGACACCTGGCCTGAAGGCAGGGAGCAGCCAAGGTCCCAGCCTGCAGCAGGAGTTTCTACTAGTGAGCTTCCTTGCTTTCATAGTATAGCTTTAACCACTGATCACTCCAGATGCCGTCCAAGAGAAAAGTTCTGGGTTCTAGTTCAAATGTCTAACAAGCCTGTTTCCAAGCATACTGTTCCAGCCACCAATCAAGAGAAAAGGTGTCAGCCGGGTGGTAGTGGCACATGCCTTTAATCCCAGTACTCGGGAGGCAGAGCCAGGCAGATC
>CABHPH010150261.1:55175-80685 GCA_902168325.1 Peromyscus nudipes
AGAGAGAGAGAAGAGGTGTCTTTTAGCTTGCCTTCTAGTGCTGTTATAAAATCGTGGCCAATGGCCGCTTAGGGAAGAAATGGCTTATTTCAGTTGTAGTCTATCATGAAGGGAAGGAAGCCAGGCCTAGGAGTCCAGGCAGGAGCAGAAGCTGAAGCCATGGAGGAAGACTGCTTCCTGGCTTGCTCCCCATGGCTTGAGACATTTTCTCAGTTGAGATTCCTCCTCCCAGATTACCCTAGCTTGTGTCCAGGGGACAAAAACCAACCTAGCCAGCACCAGCCTGGTGTGCTAAGAAGTCTGTTTCCAGGTAAATGGAAGAGAATGTGGGGGAGCCAGGGTCTTCCCAGCTTTGCCTGTCAGCATTCAATCTCTGTAGGGTCTGAGCGTCTTTAGCATCTGCCATTTTACATGACAAAACAGGTACCGTTATCCTAGTTTCCCAAATAAAGAAAATGACAGCAGCTTGCCCCAAACTATGGCTGAGGGATAATAGCAATGTAATTTCCATTACATATAATCTACTGAGTACTTACCATGTACTAAGTTACTAAGGGCTGTTCCAAACACTTTGAGTGCACACATTTTCTAAACCTTCCAACCACCTGTACAACAGGTTCTTGACCTCTCTATCAGTCTCGTTTCAGCGATGAGAAATCCAAGTCCCTGAGAAGCCGGTACTTTGCTGAAGGGCGTCCTAGTGAACTGAGAAGTCAGGACCGGAAAAAGCTTTCTTAAACGCGGACTTTGTGCCTAGAAAGAAAGGGTGAGAGTTATTTGAGGGTGTAAATTTGGAACCTCCAGATAGCTCAGGAGCATGTCCCTCTCAATAGATAAAACATAAAGTGGTGTCCTGCCTGATAGTGGGATTCCATGTGATAACTCTCAGGCTGGGGACCCGGCTCCTGCTCCTGCCCTCCCCTGTTACGACAGGAGCTTGGCAGGTTCTTCAGGTGCCCCAGTTGTCCAGCTTGACTGAGGCTAAAACTTCAGGCAGCCAGCAGGCTAGGCAAGTACTCTAGTGCTGAGGTCTCCCCAGCCTTAAGCAATGAATCTGAATGCTCCCTGACTCAAACCAGGTCAGCCGCCTACCGAGGGGATCACATAGGTAGATTTTTACTTCTAAAGTAAAAGCAGCTTGTAATGTCAGGTAATCACAGTTAATTATCTTTTTAAAACTAACCC
Source organism: Peromyscus nudipes (assembly GCA_902168325.1). Taxonomy (NCBI): domain Eukaryota; kingdom Metazoa; phylum Chordata; class Mammalia; order Rodentia; family Cricetidae; genus Peromyscus; species Peromyscus nudipes. The sequence continues at coordinate 56,361 of CABHPH010150261.1, forward strand.
TGCTCTACACCAATGCATTAGGTAAACGAGTTTGTTTTTTAAAAAGCCTGCTAAATGAAGCCAGGTGGCGGTGGTGCATGCCTTTAATCCCAGCATTTGGGAGGCAGAGCCAGGCGGATCTCTGTGAGTTCAAGGCCAGCCTGGTCTACAGAGAGAGATCCAGGACAGGCACCAAAACTACCCAGAGAAATCTTGTCTCGAAAAAACAAGAAAAAAAAAAAAAAGCCTGCTAAATGAAAGATTAAGAGTTGAAACTGAAGATTAAAGTTACTCACAGGAGGAAAAGATTCTTTTAAAGAAATAGCAACGTTAGCACAGACATCTAACCATTTATTTGAAAGGATCACAGTGCACAAGTCCAGCACCCCTTCCTGCATGGACTGGGTGTACCTCACCATTTTGTTAGTTTTTGTCCTTACAAAAGCCATGGTTTGGGCCTGACATTTGCTCTCAAAGTATAATTTGCACTGTACGACTTATTGAAGGTTGTTATCTTGTCAGCAATTGCTGAGACTTATTGTGTATACACTGTTAAAAGACTGTTGCCAATCTTACATTGTGACTTTAATTGTATCATGTGGGCAAATTAATTACTTTCCTATGGGCCTGCCTCTCCACCCTTCGGAATGCAAGTCGACGGGGAAATGCGATGCACTAGCCCCTGCCTCAGTCCCTATGCAGTCAAACTCCAGTCCGCTACAACTCTAGGCTGTCTTGACAGTTCTGTGGTAAACTTTGTGTGACAGATAGAGAAGGACAGCTGAGGTGGCTCGGTGGGTAATGGTGCTTGCAGGGCAAGCCTGCAGACCTGAGTTCAGTCTCTGAAACTCATGTAGAGGTGAACTGGGCTCCATAAAAGGTGCCCTCTGAGCTCCACGCATGTGTCCCATGCCATGCATCCCCACTATAATAAGAGTTAAATTGTAAAACACCGAAGAATAGAAAATGTACTAATCTTCCTGGAATTCTTTACAAGCTCTCAAAGGGGGCCCACGAGCTCTGGTTTAATTGAAGTAGCAACAGACAGACAAGGGAACTTCTCAGAGCCCTCTGGGCTGCTGTCAGAGGCACCATGAGTCCAGAGTCTCAAGGTGACGATGATGCTCGTACTTTCTCCCCCTCCAACCCATGCCTACCTTTGCTCGCTGAATCAGGCGTCACATCTCCTTTTCCATCCCTTCCCACAGGCTCACTCCCTTCTTTCCCTCTACAACAGCTGCCTGCTTCTAGCTCTTTCTAACCCCCTGAGTGATGGAGAGCTGCAGTTGTAACTTTGGGAATATAATATCAAACTTTATCAATAGACATAGCCACAGTAGCGTCATGGTCTTATTAACTAGAGGTTCCTCATTGGCTAACAGCCACAGTTTGATCCAACATTCCACCCCTCACTCTTCTTTCTAGGTCTGACATCAGTTCCAGTGTGATGAAACATTTAAGTCCCATGTCCAGGAGGCTCACATCCTCCCAGATTTCTGCCCAGAGCTGTAAAAGCTTTTGCTCAATAATTGTTTATTTTTTCGCTCAGAGTGATTGCCAACATCATTAAGACTGACAGGGCCTGTCCACAGACCATTGCCACTCAGAGGAACAGCATCTGGCTCCATCTCACAGACAGAGGATCTCAGCCTCTACACAGACCCATCTGCACGTTCAGAAGAGTCCCTGGGGCATTCATCTGCACATTAAAATTTTAGAGGAGAGAATCCAGTCTAGAAATGTCTGTTATAATACAACATTAAATTCCTTCTTTTCAAACCCCAACTGTAAGACATCTTTACAAAATCAGAACGAACTGCCACAGAAATATTTCTTAATATGTTCTCCTGAATTCAGTTAATTGAAAATAAAAACGAAGACGACTTCTCCCACACACTCAGGGAAGTTTAGAGTTTCTACCGTCTCTGTAGTCGGAAGATTTCCTGTGCCCCGGCCTGCCGGTGGTTGGGACAAATCTCTCCCACTCGTGTCCCCCAAGGAAACACACAGAGGCTTATATTAATTATAACTGTATGACCATGGCTCAAGCCTTTTGCTAGCTAGCTTTTATATCGTAAATTAGCCCATAACTATTAATCTATGTATCGCCACATGTTCCGTGGCTTTACCTGCGTCCCGTTACATGTTGCTCCTTGAGCGGCTTGCTAGCATCTCCCCGCTTTCTTCCTGTCTCTCTCTTTGAATTTCCCTGCATGCCTCTAAGCTGCCTTGCCATAGGCCAAACAGCTTTATTTATCAACCAATCAGAGCAACACATATTTATAGCGTGCGGAAAGACATTTCCCCCACCACATCTCAGTTTGGTAAGGGTTTAGTCTGGGTGTCTATACTTTAGTGTAGCTTGCATATTAATTAATATACAGAGCTGAATAACCTTGCAACTAATATTTCGCTATTTTGTGTTATAAAAATTTATTTTTTTGATAGATTATTACTCTGTAACACAAGCTAGCCTGAAACTCACTAGCTAGTCCAGTCTGATCTCAGGTTCATGGCAGTACTCCTGGCTCAGCCTTCTGACTACTGGGATTACAGGCGTGAGACACCACATCCAGTTCCTTTTTATTTGATTTAATTTTAAGATTAGCACAAACAAATGAGTATGTGATGTGTGTTTGTTTGATGTGTGTGTGATGTGTGTGTGATGTGTGTGTGTGATGTGTGTGTGTGATATGTGTGTGTGATATGTGTGTGTGATGCATACGTGTGTGTGTGTGTGTGTGAGAGAGAGAGAGAGAGAGAGAGGTGTGTGCAAAAGAGGCCACCCAATCCTCTGGAGCTGTAGTTACATGACGTTGTAGGCCAGCCAATGTGAGTGCTAAGAACCAAGCTTGGGTCCTCTGGAAGAGCAATAAGCACTCTTCACCGCTAAGCTCTCTCCAGCCCTAACAAGGGGTTTATGCTGTCTGTTTTGCAGTACTGCCAGTTGAACTCAGGGCCTTGCACATGCTAGGCGAGCACTCTAAATCATATCCTTAGCCTGCAAACCATCTTTTTATAGGAAAGAAAAGGATCCATATGAAGGCAGGAAGAGAACTAATGCCTGTAATTTGTCCTCTAACCTCCACATGAGGGCTGTGGCATGGCTGTGATTCCACACACACAAACACAAAACAAATCAATGTTTTTTAAAATGTTGTAAACTACCCTTTATACTTTCTGCACGGTGAAACATTGACCTTGATTATCAACTGGATAGAATTTGGAATAGCCTAGAAAGCAAGCCCCTGAGTGGATCTGTGAGAGTGTTTCCAGGAAGGGTTAATGGAGGTAGGAAGATACCCTGAATGCCGATGGTACCATCAGATAGACTGGGATTCTAGACTGAACAAAAGGAAGAAAGTGGATAAAGGTCTTTTATCTCTGCTTTCTGACCACGGATGCAGCTGGATTGGATGCTCACACTTTGGCTGCCCCAGCCGGAGCCACTTTCACCCTTCACCACCTCGATGGACCCTCAGACAATGAGCCAAAGTAAGCCCTCCTATCTTCCAGCTGCTTCTGTTGAGTCTTTTATCAGAACAAGAGGAAAACCACTAATATATACTCCTTTCATTTTATTTATCCATAGTGTGGCAGTTTGAATGTAACTGGCCCCCATAATCTCATAAGGAGTGGCACTATTAGGAGGCGTGGCTTTGTTGGAGTGGGCGTGGCCTTGTTGGAGGAAGTGTGTCACTGTGGGGGTGCGCTTTGAGGTTTCCTATGCTCAGGATACCGCCCATTGTGTCAGTCGACTTCCTGTTGTTTGCAAGATGTAGGACTCTCAGCTACTTCTCCAGCACCATGTCTGCCTGCACGCTGCCATAATCTCTATCACCATGATAAGGGACTGAACCTCTGAAACTGTAAACCAGCCCCAATGAAACGTTTTCTTTCTAAGAGTTGCCATGGTCATGGTGTCTCTTCACAGCAATAAAAACCCCAACTAAGAACATAGTAAATGCATAAACATTAAAAATAATCCACAATTTATTTAATGAACCATGAACATCCATTATTTAGGTTATTTTGGTCAGCTAATATGTCACTAGCATCCATTTCAATTTTTTTTTGTTTGCTAAGGCATTTTATATATGTGATGGGAGATATGCATTTGTTATTTGGGGACTCAATTTAATCATCTATTTATGAAGAAATACATGTGTGGGGAAATTGTGTAAAATTATATGCAGCTAAATGAATAAAGTAGAACTTGTCATTTAAGTAATCTCTCTTGATAGTCATTAAGTGGCTGGTCTATGCAAATACCATTACTTTTTGTATGATAGACGAATAAGCTGAATGTGTTCATTCTGGCCCTGGAGCTAACTTTTAACTCTCTTAGAATGTATGACAAATACTTGAAGAAGGCCAGTAACAAGTTTAAAAACCTAAATTAAAGCACAAACTTGATAAGGTCAAGTGTAAATTACCTCAGGACTGTGGACTGAAAGCTGAAGCAACCTTCGCCTTGATAATAACCGAATGTGGAGAATAATCCAAGCTGAGACAACATGTAAAGCTGTTCTCCCTCACTGATAACAGGACGGTGAGTCTTCCAAACAGGAACCACTTTTACTTACACATTACACCCCTTTGCCCCCCTGAAATCCTTTGCTGTTTGTTTGAGACAGGGTCTCCACTATGTTAGACATGATTCACCTTGAACTCATAATCCTCCTGCCTCAGCTTCGCAAGTCTTGGGGTTACATTACAGATATGTGTCTCCAGAGGTCTGGCTTACTGAGGTTCTTTGGCTTAAACTCAACAGAAGGGATTCTGGCTTCTGCAGGCAAATAAAAATGAACTAAACAGTATGAATATGGAAAAGAGGTTAACAGAACTCCTTGGCAAGGTGGCGGCTGTAATCGAGGGCTCATATGCACTGCCTTTCGGAGTTTGGAACCTAACAGTGACAAGCCAAAAGGTCTAGATCTATGTAGTCCCTGGACCTTTCAGCTATTTTGATAGAATAAGTGAGCTTCATCTCAGTCGGAAAACAACACTCTTCCCTGATATGGTCACTCCAGCCACTGGAGGAAACAGACCTTGGCTGACAGCCCTGTGGCCCCCGGGCATCTGAAGAGGACAGTGTTATTTCAAATGGAAGAGAAAACCAACAGCTGAAAGAATGGACAGACTGGTGCTTAATTCATTCTGAGAACTGTCAAGAAAGCGGGAAATCAGGAAGTGCATGAATTAAAAGCAAAGATTTACTGAGAAGCACAGTTAATGACTCTAGAGGAAATAGGCCATGTTAGCTAAAATAAACAAATGATTAACCTTGATAACAGGCTCTAAGAACTTTGCTGATGACCTCGGTCATCTCCTCTCTCTGCCAGCAGAGAAGTAACACATGGTTAACTTGAGTTTAGAGCCTCACTTCTCAGATTTTAATGTCCATATAAATCTCATCTGGGGATCTTGTTGAAGCCCAGGTTCTGATTCGGCAGGCCTGGCATGGGGCCCTAGATTCCTCACTTCTGCAAACTAAGGGTGGTGCTCACCATGCTGGTTCACAGACTGGCACACACACACACACACACACACACACACACACACACACACACTGCAGATCTGTGACTCTTCACTTACATTAAGCCATCCTTCATTACAACTGGACTACTCATCAGTATTTCCAGTAACAAGAGGCCACTAGCCTCCTGGCAACTTTTAGAAACACTTGATGGGCAAGGAGGTTGAAATCATCCACACCAACGCAGTGTGCATTTCATTTATCCGAGTGATCTCGTGGCTCTGAGCACAGACACTTCACAGACAACGCTTTTGTCTTATTATCCTTTAGCAAGCAGGAGGCCAACATTTTCTTCTCAAACTGCTGCTAGACTCAGAATTTTAATAAACCAACTTGCCTCCAGGCCTCCACAGGGGGCACCCTTTGTCAGCAGAGCTGAGGGAGGGCAGTCATTTCTCAATCAAAAGAACAAGGCAAAGCTCTGAGATGCATCCATTGTATGCCTTCCAGGTAAAGCCCTGAGTTTATCCCCACCTCCAGGGATGACGCGCCCTATCCTCTGAGCATGGCTACCCAACTCTGTAGATGCCATGACATTGCTTTGTCTGTACTCTATCACGGATGAACTGAACGGTGGGAAAACTTTGTGAAGGACTTTCTCTTTCGGGAGAGAATTTGCCTGGGTCTAAACTCAAGTCAGCATGCTCGTGCAGCAGGCATGTTACTGACTCAGCCATCCCTCCAGCCCCCGGGGGATGATGCTGATACTCTTCTGGAGAGTAAAGTGAAGGGTGAAGGGGCCCCTTGCATTCTTGTTCTCTTTGTCAACAGCACGTCTTGTCTCCCTGTTGAGGACCCAAAGACGAGACAGACAGCAGTCCTTCTACCAACGCAACACCCAACAAGCCCGTTTGGTTCTACGGTCAGTGCGATTACTTTCAGAATTGCAGTGTTCCAAAGAATGCTGACTTGATTGCACACTTGCCAGAAGGCCTAAATCAGATCGATGGAGCACTCTAACCATCTCCTGAGATTTCCAAACAGAGCAGCTAACAGAATCCGTGCCCCCCCGTAGATGGGCTCTTCACCCTGATGCACTCTCCACAGTGTCTGACTATCTCCAACACTGACGACAAAAGTGAGTTCAAGGATTATCCAAAGACTTAGGACTCAGGTCCCATCAGCAGAAAGTCAAGGCAAGCACAGAAGCCATCGGACGGTTATCCGTGAAGTAATACCTTCTTGCCTGGTGACGGAGGAAAAGAAAGAAAAGGAGAAAAGACAGTTACAGAGGCTTGGGAACCTGGGGCCCTCTCCTGAGCTGTGCTCAGACTGCTTTGTAAAGGGAAAACAATGCACAAAGTAAGTGTGTTTATTGATTCTCAGCAATCATAATAATAATGGCTGTCATTTTCAAAAGGATGAACACTGTCAATGTTGTAAGCTCAAGGTTCCATTGATAAAACTGCGTGAGAATTCATTGATTGAAAGGGCATTGGTCCCTTCCATAATTACTATATCATGCAAGATAAGCGGGACAACGCACCAGACTCCAGGCTTCTATCTCTCCAGCAGTTTTTCTGAGGCCAGGTGCAGGCCTGCAGACTCGAGAGCTGTTATCTACATCCCTTGCTTCCTATCTCATGTGGATAAAGAGGGCTCCAGACCCTGGCTATCAGGCCAGTCCCCTTCACGTGTGCACATTTAACAGCACTACAGAGTCTGCATTCCTTCCCCAGTGCAACATCCTCTGAAGTAAATGGCCAGCTCTGCCCAAGGACACTGTGACATCCAGCTGGGAGCCCCACCACGGTCTGTATTTCCTCCCAACTCACACGACTTGACCCTATCTCTAGTAGATGGGAAGCCACTCCACAAGCCACAAAGGCATCCAGCAGCCAGGAAATAAGCTTCTGCTGATCCCAAAGGTGACAGATCAGACGGCTACAGAAGCTGTCCCATTCTTTGCTTAGGTATGCACCGAGCCTCCACTTCAAGGGAGGTGGTGGGAGAACCCCAGAAAAGATCTGCAAACCTGCAGAAAACAAGCCAATCTTTTCTCCTTACCTACTGGAACCAGCAGCCTCTTCCAGCAGCGGAAATGTTGAAAGAAAATGCTTCTCAGGCAACATCTTGAGCAATTCACCTCCTCACCACTATTCTTTGCCTGATAGGGTTAATGTCGGTGTTGGGGTTTTCTCCTCCCTGGTCTTTATAACCCTTTTGCAATGACTTTTCAAAACACATTCATCCATATCATCTCTACAGATCCTTATTCTAAAGAAGATAGCAAAGGAGAGAGTCTTAGGTTAACAACCAGAAATAAGACCGTAGATGGATTCAGAGTGTCCTGTTAGCGTTTGGGATGTGTCAGCTCAGTCCATCTTTGTTCTTGCCATTGCTCTACATGAGTGTTGCGATTTCAGCTTCATACTAGGGCTAGATATTATTTGGCAATGAGCCAAGTCACGCATGACAGTGGATGTCCCCAGATAGAGGAGCTGGGTGGCCAATCCCCTGGGTCCGGGAGGTGGAGAGAGGTGAATTTCTTATCCAAGGTCCACTTTTGAACTGTTTTGAGTTTTAAACCATGTGAATTTATTGCCTACTCAACAATTTTAAGCAAAAATTTCCAAAAAGACTGTAGAGCTTTAGGGAACACTGAGGGAGCATGAAGAGGTGGCCGTGGAACTTTACAGGCAGTAAGTGAACATTAAAAGAACATAATTTAGTGCCTGGCGGTGGTGGTGCACGCCTTTAATCCCAGTACTCTGGAGGCAGAGACAGGAGGATCTCTGTGAGTTCGAGACCAGCCTGGTCTACAGAGCGAGATCCAGGACAGGCACCAAAACTACGCAAAGAAACCCTGTCTCAAAAAAAAAAAAAAAAAGAAAAAAAAAAAAAAAAAGAAAGAAAGAAAGAAAGAAAGAAAAAAAGAAAGAAAGAAAGAAAGAAAGAAAGAAGGAAGGAAAGAAAGAAAGAAAGAAAAAGAAAGAAAGAAGAGAAAAGGAAACAAAAATAATTTAGGCATAAAGAGAAATAACATACACAAAAGCAGAAAATTGCCGGGCATTGGTGGCGCACGCCTTTAATCCCAGCACTCGGGAGGCAGGGGCAGGAGGATCTCTGTGAGTTCGAGGCCAGCCTGGGCTACCAAGTGAGCTCCAGGAAAGGCGCAAAGCTACACAGAGAAACCTTGTCTCGAAAAAAACCAAAAAAAAAAAAGCAGAAAATTTGATATTAAACTTCCTTTACCATCCTCACACTCATTCAGTGCACCGTTCAGAGAACAACATGTAGGAAGTCTTTTTTTAATTATTTATTATTACATATTTGTATATGTGTGCCTTTGTGAGGTTGTGTGTTCTGCATGCATGCAGGTTCCTTCACAGAGCAGAGAGCGTGGGATCATCTAGAAGAAGATTACAGGAAGTTGTGCTTGTCTGATGTGGGTGCTGAGAACTGAACCCAGGTCCTCTGCATGAACAGTCAGTGCTCGTAACCACTGACCCATCTCTCCAAGCCCCTTGCTTGTTTTTAAAAGTGCCACTAATGGGATGCAGAATAATCGTATTGTTGAAAACAGAAACTAGTGTAGTCAAGGATGATGTGCACCTTTCCAGTCTAAGAAACACATGTTTCGTTCACTTTCAGGCCCAAGGAGTCGGCATGTGGTGGCAAGGAGGTAGTGGTGAGGAGAGCCAGGCAGGGCAACAGAAAGAAGATGCTGAAGGAGCTGTACCAGGACAGACAAGGACCAGGGGATTTCCCCTGCCCTTCTCATCCTCATCATCCTCATCAGTCAAAGTGTTGAGAAGGCTCCTCCAATATGGCGACTGGAAACGTGCCGGCCATCCTTGATAGGTTCCTTGAAGGCCCTTGGGAAAGAAAGACTGGGAATTCCAGTGCAGTTTTTTTTTTTTTCCTTCAGGACTCCGTTCCTCAGAACCCGGCACCATGGGCCCCACAGCCAAGTTCTAAAACGGGCAACACAAACTATTTTTCATGTATGACAGATCACTTGAGGTCGACCAGTAAAATACCCTTTATGTGTATCAACAGGATTTCAGAACCATGACACTTCAACAGCTCGTTTGTCTTGGAGTGGAAGAGCAGCTCCCTGAGGGAGTGTTTGGGCTCCTCCTTGGAGATCAGGGCAAACACGAGCTGGCAGGCCACCATTTTTGTTTTCATCAGCTTGCTCTTCTGCAGGCCTACACCATCAGCTCTGTGTGAAGAGCGAAATCAATAAGGAAAACAAAAAATCTTCTTGCTTGCAGGAGGCCAACTCCAGACTGGTTCTTGGCTCTGGAGCAAGTATCTGTCAGTCAGGGTCAGGGAGGTTTCTGTTGCAATTCCTCGAGAAATCTCTTACACATTCGAACTGGGAATCTAGGAGAACTTTACAGACAGGGCCATGGAAGTGGCAAGGTGCCAAGGCTTTGCTTCGAGCAGCTTGAAGTGTGTGGCACAGGCAGTGTAGAGGAGGTCGCGAACTGTGGCCCAAAACAGAAGGTGAAATGGACTTCGGGCCGTGGCAAAGCTACCAACTGCTTTTCAGTAGGCCTTTAGTGTGGAAGTCAAGCTCTCCAGGCAAGGACACCATTTTGAAAGAAGTTAAAGTTTCCTTAAGAAGAGCTGTGACATCACCACAGGGCAGGAATGCCACAGCGAGTGAACCTCCCTGATTATGAACAGATTTTTGTAACAGGGTCTCTCAGTGACTTTTCTGTTGCTGTGATAAGACTATCCTGACGGAAGCAATTTCAGAGAGAAAGTGTTTGTTTTGGCTCACACAGTTCAAGGATACACTCTGTCACGGTAGGGAAATCAAGGCAGCAGCAGCTTGAGGTGGCTGGTTATACTGCACCCACAGTCAAGAGGCAGACAAATAAATGCTGTTATCCAACTCTCTTCTTCACTTACACAGTCCGAGGTCCAGGGACAGCCAGGGAATGTCATCACCCACAGTTGATGGGTGTTCTCACATCAATGATAAACCCCTACAGGCATCCTAAAAGGCTAGTCCCCCAGGTATTCTACCTCTAACCATCATACAGCACATTTTAAAATCCTTTATGATCCAGCCAGCACGGCTCCTCCTGCTTCATTTCTTCTCATCACCAACATTTAATTTCAAACACACAATGACTTAACCATTAACTAAATGTGCTTTTCTAGAAACTGCTCCTTCCGCCTAGAACCCCTTCCTTCCGGGCCTCACTGTCTCATATCGTCTGGCAATGTCACGTCTTCTTCAGTTTGGACATTACCTTCTCTTGACCTGGTTCTCTTCCACATCCCTTTTTATAATGCAGGCTCAATTCTTCATCAGGTATGGCCTAGTCAATCGACCAGAAAAAGGTTGCCATTGGCAAGACAGTTTGTTGGCTACGGGTCTCAAAAGATGGATCATGGAGCCATGAATGAATGCACACAGAAGCAAATCAGCTTGGAAGGGTAAATATGCAAAGAAAGAAAGAAGGGAAGGAAGGAAGGAAAGAAGGAAGGAAGGAAGGAAGGAAGGAAGGAAGGAAGGAAGGAAGGAAGGAAAGAAGGAAAGCTGGATGGATGGATAGAAAGAAGGAAGGACAAAAGGAAGAAGGAACGACGGAAGGAAGGAAGGGAGGGAGGGAGGGAGGGAGGGAGGGAGGAAGGAAGGAAGGGAGGGAGGGAGGGAGGAAGGAAGGAAGGAAGGAAGGTTGGCTTAGTTTGAAGAACTTAACTAGATTTTAGAATTTGGGAATTGGCTAGAGGGTTCAATGGACGAAGCACGTGCTATGTGAGTGTGAGAATTAAAGTTTGGATTCCCAGAACCCAGGTAAAAACCTGGCGGGTATGGCAACCTCCTATCTATAACCCTAGCACTCTGGAGGCAGAGATAGGCAATCCTTGGGGCAGGCTGGCTAGCTAGACTCCCCAGAATTGGTGAGCCCTTTGTTCAGTGAGAGACCTGTCTTAATAAATAAAGTGAAGGGTACTCAAAGAAGATATTTGAGGACTTTACATCCATATATAGAGGTGCCCACACACATGCACATACACACACACACCAAAAAAAATTAAATTAAAATAAAATAAAATAAAAATAAAAAATAAAAAGAATTTTAGCAGGTTCTGAGTTGTAGGTACTTTCTCTAGTTGCCTTATATTTGGCCATAGTGTGAGTAAGTGAGGGAAATGGTGGTCCAGGATGTCAAAGGAGGTGAAATGTTGTAGAGTACATATGAAAGACACAAGCAAGGAACATAAATCTTCTAATCTCTACGAATAGGCTAACCTCAGGGAGAGTCATATCTCTAAGGTCAGTAAAAGTCTGGAGGTCAAAATGTCGGAAGAACGTGTTTGCTGCCCTCTACCACAGTTGAACGTGGTTAGCTGCGACTTTAGATCACCAAGGATGTGCCCTATGAAAGGAGTCGGCACACTTTGATTTTGTCGCCCATTTCTAATTTTTAGGCCAATACCTCACTGAGGACAAGGACTGCGTCATTCATTGCTGAGAGATCAACTTGATAGGCTTCCAGGTCTAACCTGGGGACCCACTGCTGTAGGTGACATTCCTTGCTGTAGGATTGAGCCTCCTGGCTACGTGAGCCCAGCGGAAGGGGATCATGTCTTCCCCCGACATTGTACAGCACCCATCTCTCCCTCCTTCTTCCCCTAGGGACCCATTTATCATCGTGAAGGGTCTTTTCTTTTAGTTCTGAAAGCCAGATTTCAGGCAAAAACAAGGTTGTGCTGTTCTAAAGTTCTTGATCTGTTTCTCAAAAGTGAAGCAAGAAAAAAAAAAAAAGCTAACAAATTTGAGATCAAAAACATTTTTATTCATTTATTTTTCTCCCAAAGATAAGACTGCAGAATTAAATGTCAAGGGACCTTGTGACATTTCTGGCAGTAGTTCTGTGTGCAGCTTTTAACTAGTCAGCTTTAATCCAAGTTAGTAGGGAGTTCAGAAAAGGCTTTAGGCTAGTCCAGGCCTGGAAAGACGCTGCCATGAACTCTGCCAAATGCACATGGATATATAAATAAGGGAAGAAGAATTAAGATTGTTTTTGGCCCAACATTTTTAATAAATTAAGAAGATGAAACCTCAGATTCAATTAGAAATGTCCCCATATTCTGACTGACTCTATAATTTCTGTGTTGCTGCCCAGTACCTATTATGTAGTATTTTCAATAGGAGAAGGAAAGGTATTATATTTTTAATTTAAAGAAATAAGAAAAAAGAGAAGACTTTTTTCCCTATATCCTGAGTTCAAACAGCAGTGGCCTGTGAACTTCAGTAGCATATTTTTCTTAGACACAACAACTTTATCATTTAAGTCCTGACTCCATGATATAACATACTCACTTACATAACAAATGGGGTGTGTTATATGGGGCAAAAAAAGCATTGCCCCAAAGCTAACGCTCTCAGCAACTTCAAGTGCTGCAGTGATGTTTCATCCCCTTAGTAATTTGAGCATAAATTTCTTGTAATAAACTTGGAATCGCCTGATCCGGTCTCATGAGTATTGAGTCATGTCAAGTCCCTTTGCCAAAGACACATATCATGTAGGGAGAAAAATGCCACAGCATGAATCTTAAGAGTTACAGAGAAACATCCATACAAGATGTTTCCACTCCTCACATTAGGAATCATCATCTGGCCCTGGTCTTTGCTTTGATACAGAATGTCCCCCAAAGGATATGTGCTGCAGATTTTGTTACTAGTGTGTGACACTCTGGGGGAGGTGGCTGAACATTTAAGCTACAGAGCTTCCTAACCAGAAGAAATGAGGTTACTGGGCATCCCCTTGAAAGAGATATTGAAACCCTGACCCTCTCTCTCCCTGCTTCTGGACCCCTGTGAAGTGAACAGGTTCCCTTGGTCATACACTTCCTGCCATGATGCACTCCCAAGGCCCAGCCCTAGAGTGACTTGATCCCTTCTAAACATATCTTCAACCAAGCCCTTCCAATGCTTTCTAACTCAGATGCCTCCATAACCCAGAGGACTTCATCAACCTTCAGACTAGTGCTCTTCCTTTCCTGCCCCCTACCTCTTCCTCCTCTACCTCATGTTTACCCTCTCCTCCTCTTCTTCATGTGTGGTACTCAGGATCTACTACAATTGAGCAATCCTCCTGGCCTCAACGTTCCCACCTCTATTCTTATCTCCTATCTTCCTAACCCACTACATCCAGAGTGGTAATCAGGAGACGCTTCACGGGCACTTTATTTTGCTTTATGTGTTTATGCATAAATTTCATTCCTCCAAGGAGACTGCCTATTTCATTTGGGATGATTTGAACCCATGTGTGGAACTCCAACAAGCACCTACCAATCATCAACAGACCAGCTTTAGAAGTAGTATAAAAGAAAAGCTGAGCCAGGAGGTGGTGGTGCACGTTTTTAATCCTAGCACTCGGGAGGCAGAGGCAGGCAGATTTCGGAGTTCAAGGCCCAGCCTGGTCTACAGGTTGAGTTCCAGAACAGGCAGGGTGCACAAAGAAACTGTGTCTTGGGGGGGGGGGGAAAAAGAAAAGAAAAGAAAAAAAGAAAAGAAACGAAAAAAGATAAGTTGGCACCAGCCCTGGCACACAGTGGTAGCTCTGGCACTTGGGAAGCTGGAGCAGGAAGATCATAAGTTCAAGGGCAACCTGGGCTACACAGTTAAAGCAAGACCACACTGAGGTGCAAAGTGAGACCCCGTCCCTAAAAGAAAAAAAGAAAAACAACAAACAAAACCATTAGAGTAATACATACAACTGGTACAGCGGAAGAATAACCCCATTAAAGATGGAGCAACTAGAATTCTGACTTCTTGCTTCAACAGGAATCATGAAGCGTGCCAGAGGGGAAAAAAACATAAAAGAGAAATAGATGTCACTATTCCCTCTAGGGCCGTGGTTTTGGGGCGGGGAGGGGGGGGAGCATCTAAGCTTGAGACTCAAGGTATAACCCATGCATCCGTTGAAAGACAAGCATCTGGCAAAAGACAAAACACTATATTATTCAGAGCTAACACTGCAGCAATGGGCTGAGCCTTGATGAGAAGGTGTGGGAAAGGACTCTGCCAGGGAAAACAGAGCAAACAGGGCAAACTCACAAAGCTCAAAAATTCCAGATGCCTGTGGACGGCAGGGAACATGAGAAGTCCATCAGATGCCTTGACTATCTGCCCACGGTTGAGTGGCTTTTGCAATAAAACATATAGCATTGTCATCCCAAATGGTCCAGAAGGCCACACACATGAAATGAATTTGTTTCAAGAGCCAAGGTGGTGTGGCTGATCTGACTGGAACGACACCACAGTCATCTGAGAAGGTGTCTGTAGCGATGACACAGACCAATAGCGCTAAAGAGAAAGCAAAGTTTAGAAATACTCCATCTTCCAGGAGCAGGAGGGAAACACGCCCCATGCAGCATGGTGTTGCTCCCCACAAGGCAACCAGGACTCCCAAGTTTGGTATCAAATGATAACTGCTGCATCAGAAACACAAAATCTACTTTGTGTCCTGCCTGTAATTGTGGGTGTGTTGCCATGTCTGGTCCAGGGATGACACATCCGGGTGGTGATGGCCAACTCTACAGATTGATTCTAGTAAGTCTCTTCAGGGAATGGATCTCTATAGAATGACCTAGACAGTTCTATTAGCATCCACATTTGTTCCTACCGTTGGAAGCCACATGGGTGTCATTAATCTGACAGGGTAGCTTTCTGAATGGCAGATCAAGTCATACTGCCCAGCAACTTCTCAACACTAAGTGAGAGCACAATTAAGATTATTGAGGAGGGCACTGATCAAGGCTGTGAGGACAATCTTGAGTTCCGCCTACTGAAGATGCTTCTCTTTCCTCTCCAGGGTTCCCCACTTGTGTGCATGTGGTCTTTGATTTATATGGCCTCCTTTCCCACAAGGAAATGTTAGTCCCATCCCAATATCTTCCTTAACCAAACCCAGGTCAGGTTAAAGTGTGAGAAATGAGGAGACACAGAGTACAGGCCTCCATGCCAGTATGTAAGGCTTTATCCCGACTCTTGGTTTAAATAATGACAGCTGTTTCCAGCTCAAAAAGGAAAAAGAAAAGAAGAAAAGGGGAAGAAAGGTGGAAAGGAAAGGGAGGAAACTTCAACCACTCTGTTCTGCCAAAGGAAGAAGTATACAATGGTATCCATTTTAGCACTGTGAACCCTTTTGTTTTTAGGGATCAGTTTCAATCAGCAGCTCTTACTCCACTACAAAGGGAAAAGTCCACTGAACTCTTACCTGGTTAGAGCAGAAAGAGCAGTTTTCTAGGGAGTGGGGGCCATGAGAACTTATTCTTTGCGTCAGTTTCCCATTCTGTATTATCCCACCTACATCGGCACTGTGAGATGAAGAACAGTAGTAGTAGACTGTTAGGTCAAACCTGGGACCAACGGCTCACAGAGGCTCCTACTAACAGAATGAATGCCTCACCTAGTTCTTCTCCCAGGAGTTTGTTTCAAGCTGTCTCCCTGAGGGGCCAAAGCTCCCTGGTGGAAAGAATCCATTGGGAAGTGTGGTGATATATTGTGTACCTCAATATATTGTGTACCCTAATAAATTTATCTGGGGATCAGAGGACAGAGCCAGACACTACATTAGACATAGAGGCAAGATGGTGGTGGCACACAGCCTTAATGCTATCACTCACTTGGGAGGCAGAGATCTGTCTAGATCTCTGTGAGTTCAAGGCCACACTGGAAACAGAGTCAGGCAGTGATGACACACGCCTTTAAACCCCAGGAAATGACATGGCTGGGTGGAGAACGGTGTATAAGGCGTGAGGAGACAGGAACTAAGAGCAGCTCAACTGAGACCTTCAGGGGTGAGGACTGAGAGGCTTTCAGTCTGAGGATTCATGGAAACAGGATTAGCTGGAGTTGGCAAGATGAGGTTGGCTGTGGCTTGTTCTGTTTCTCTGATCTTTCAGCTCTCACCCCGATATCTGGCTACAGGTTTTTAATTAAAAGACCATCTAAGATTTGTGTTACAGGGAAGAAAAACAACTTTTATTTACATCTCTGGCCTTTTTTAGGGGGATGGCAGGAAAAACAGCCAGATGGGGCTGAGCCATACAGAGCCAAGTTGTTGCCATGTTTCCTAAAATGCCACGTGCACCCTGCTACCTTAGTTCCTAAGGAAGATGGCCAGAGTCCTAACCATTCACCTAGTTTCTGCCTGCTTGATCATAATCTTTTCCTTTTTCGCGATCAATGTGCGTAAGTGTGACTGATCTACAGGTGGACCTTCAGCCCATTCAGATTGTAGCTTAGTCTTGTCTCGGTGTAATAGACCTGGAGCTAACCAGACCACTGAGGAAACTGCAAAGCCCACATCCCACCATCCCTAATCACAGAAAATGAGCTGCAAAGACATGGGGACCACTTAGGTCTTGGGGCTCTGAGCCTACTTCTGGATATTTGCATGCAATTACTACCTCACTCCTTGTCTTGGGTGTTTCTGTTGCTAGGAAGAGACACCATGGCAACTCTTACAAAGAAAGACGTTTCATTGGGGCTGGCCTACAAGTCCAGAGGTTTAGTGCATTATCGCCATGGTGGTGCCCAGGCAGACATGTTGCTGGAGAAGGAGCTGAGAATTCTACATCTGGATCAGCAGGCAGCAGGAAGAAAGACACTGGGCCTGGCTTGAGCAGTAGAAACCCCAAAGCCCACCCCCAGTAACACACTTCCTCCAACAAGGACACACTTCCTACTAGTGCCGCTCCCTGGTGGCCAAGCATTCCCACCTATGAGCCTATGGGAGCCATTACTACTGAAACCACCACACTCATCAACAGGCAATAAAGGCTGCTCTGGGACCTGGTTGGCCCTTTATTAGCAATCCCTGGGGAGTTCTTTCAAATCCTGTTATTAGGCCAAAAAAGCTCATCCTTTCCCAGTGAGCAACATCTCTGTCGGCATCCTACCCTCATCACCCAACTGTCAGAATTGTAAGGGGTCCAAGACTTTGCTTTTTATAACCCAGAAAGTTAACGGCCAGTTTCATGGATTCTGGCAGAAGATATGAGCCTCCTGAGTCATGTACAAGGAATTTTATAACGCATGTCCAGCAAGCAGCATGATAATCAGTAGAAAATTAAGATGGTAGGGTCAATAGGTCCAAAGAGGTACTTGTACACACAGTGGGTTTTATTACAAAAGAAAATATGTGAACTTAGAATAGTCATTTCTTTATTTTTCTAAATCAAGTGTAGTAACCATGCTTTTACTCTGGGGAGAAGACACTATTTTCCAAGACTGTGTGCATACTTGACCTTTGTTCTGTGACTAGTAGGAGGAGCTCGAAGAAAACCTTCGCTTCCAGATTCCCAGCTCACTATGGTTTAGGTATACGCCTCACTTAGACAGACACAGAGAATGCAAGAGTTCTATGGGGAATTGCTCCTCAAAAGTGAATGTTACAAAATATGCAAATAACAAAACAACGCTGCCCCCCCGCCCCCCACCGTTTGCTGTTTGTACTGAACGCACTCCACTTTGCAGTGAATATTCAGTCCATGATTGACCGGATGATTGTTGTTTCATTTCTGAGAGCAGATTTCACGAGCCCAAGCTGGCCTCAAACCCATGATCCTCCTGTCTCAGCCTCAAGAATACTAGTATCACACATATGTGTAGCTATCTGGGTTCCAGTGCATGAGTTATGAACATTAAGGGGCTCACAGATTTTAGCCTTTACTCAGTCCAATTCTGACCCATTTTGACCCATTTCAACAATTTACAACTTGAATGCCCATCAAAGCACAACTTCAACATCACAAGTACCACTGACATTTCTGGGGTTTTTTTTTTCTCCTTTGAATTTGCTTAACTTCACATACAGGCCCAGCTAATCTTCATGGATGACACTATGTGTTAGTTAAAACAGTTCTCCTGATTAACCCTTAGGAAGGTTGAGGAGGCGTGACTAAAGAGGAGGGAGGTCCTAAAGTTATAGGTTAAAATTTCAAAGTCGATTGTTCTTAAGGAATTCAGTTCATCATGACTACGACATGATTAACTTAGTAAGAATGTTCAAAGTCTACAACAAAAATATACCAAGCACATTGCAATATCCCAAGAAACTGGGGTATGAGTTACATAAAGGAGGATGGTGTACCTAACATTCATCCATTAAGCTCCATTTTGTTCTATGACTCAGTCTTCTTAAGGGACTGCCATAACAACTAAACTCCATCCTAAGAGCCTTTCCACAATGGCTTATGAAGGAAGGGATAAAAGCCAAATTCCAGGTTGGCCTCAATTACATGTAAATGTCAATGTGCTTTTCCCACACAAGGAAACATATGCACGTCCCGAGGCAGGCCTCTTTTAAGGGAACAGTCAGGTTCTTTCTAAGTTTGTTCACCCCAAAGGACAGACAGGAATGTGCTGTTTCTCTGATTCTATGGCTAGATAGAATCACAGATATGTTTATCATTCCGTTATAATTCTTTACACTCTAGACTTTATGTGTGCAAACTGCTCTGTTTTAGAGAACATCTCAATGTTTTAGCAAAGTACAAACAGCATCAGTCTAGTGTTATCGTGGCCGTGTGTATGTTCTGGATTAAGGCACTTTTTTTGTTTGGATTATAAACCACATTACTTGATAAATATCTGAGAAAAATGGGAGTGGGTGAGTTGGAACTGAATGTGAACTTCACTTATTCTATGAATACAATCCTAAGGGGGAAATGCTTCTTGCAAGTGTTTAGTTTTCTAAGTATCTTTGTAATGGAGCAAAACCATATTCTTGCAAAAGTAAGTGCCAAGGTTTTCATTTTGGTGTAATTTATTCTCTTTTGGTCAGAAAGGTCAGCAATAAGGTCAACAGTTTCCTTGGTAACACCCACCTCCTTTCCATCCTTACTCTGCACTGAATTTTATTATGTTCGGCTTTATTTACAAAGGTTTTTGGTTTTTTAACTGTAAGAACTGCCAGAAGTTTGGAGAGATGGTTCAATGGGTGAAGTGCTTACCAAGCAAGTGGAAGGACCAGAGTTCAACTACACAGGACCCATAGGGAGCTGGGGTTAGCAGTAGTTTGTAATCCCAGTCCGAAGAGACAGGAGACTCCCGGGAAGCTCCTAGGCAAGCCAGCTTGGCATGTATATGCAGGGACAAACAAGGAGACTGTCTCAGGCAAAGTGGCAGGTAAGGACATCCAAGGTTGTCCTCTGAACTCTATACATACCCACACATAACACACAAGTACACGCAACACACACACACACATCATGTACACATACATAATACAATAAAAGAATGACTGATGTGGGGTTTATGTGTTTTTTCAAGAGAACATAAAATGGCATAGAAAGGTAATTTCTCAAACAATCACCTCTAGTTTTAAATAAACATTATGATGTATTCCACATCTCTTTGGATAAGAAGTACTTGACATTTCCAGCATAACATGTTAGAAGTTCACTTAACATCAAAGGCATCTTATTCAAACAATAGAGTTGCTTATATTGGCATCTAGGTAATACAGCGTTAACATTTAATTTCCTGATGCTAAAAGAAAGTCTACCCCCCGCTTTTAATGTATATTGAGTATAGAACACAGTACCTTAAAAGGTATTTCTATGTCTCCAGTTGTTTAGCTTGAACTGTTTGGGAGGCCCCCAGGCAGTGAGACCAGGACCTGTCCTTAGTGCATGAGCCGGCTTTTTGGAATCTAGTGCCTATGCTGGGACACTTTGCTCAGCCTTGGTGCAGGGAGGAGGGGACTGGACCTGCCTCGACTGAATGTATCAGGGTCTGCTGACTCCCCATGGGAGACCTTGCCTTGGAGGAGGTGGGAATGGGGAGTCGGTTGGGGGGGAGGGAGGCTGGGAGGGGGAGAAGGGAAGACAGGGGAATCTGTGGTTGATATATAAAAAGGAATAGAAAAATCACTTAATTAAAAGAAAAAAAGATATTTCTATGTCTCAAAACTCAAATTTTCAGTCCACTCAAATAACATCGCCAGTACAACAGTCAGTGTGGCATTCACTCATTTTACTTTTTTGCATCAAATTCAACAGTTTTTCGTTAGAATTCTCCTTTTTTCCTTCAAGTGTAGGAGACCTCAAGATTTGAGGGAGTTTTCTCAAAAGGGAAGCAGTGGCAACCTGGAGTTACCTCCCAGAGCCTAGAGTCTCAAACTGCTTTATTGCTCAGTCCATGTATTTAAGGAGTTAGTCAGAAGGAAATTGGTTGGAAATTGGCTCAAGACAGGCTCATGCTGGGCAGGAAGAGGTTGAGAAAATTTTACCAGATTTTAAAGTAGAAAAAAAAAATCTTCTAGCCACTTTGGCTAAACAAACTCAAGACCACCTACTCCACGATTTCCCCACAGCTATCACAGAAAAAAAAATTACTCAACAAAATGGACAGGAAGGAGGTGTTTCTGATGAGGCACCACTGAGGTAACCATCTGGATTTTATGGCTATTTAATATATGCCAGAAACAAAATTACATACTTTATCATATTATAAACATGAAGTAGGCCAGTCCACAGACCACCTACAGTTCCCTTCCAGAACATACTGCAAATTCAAACTATAGGTTTTTGTGAACACTGGCATCTTTTTAGGAGATAGTCCTACCGGAAAATACACGAGGAAAGGGTACCTACCAAACAAAATGATCTGTAACTCACAGCAAATAGAGGCTTTATTTTTAGAATAAGAACTCTTGAGGGTCAGCAAGATGGCTCAGTAGGTAAAAGCACTTTGTGCCCAAATCCAACAACCTAAGTTCAATCCCCAGTCCCCAGAATCCATAGTCCCTAGAGTGGTCCTCTTCTCTCTCTCTCTCTCTCTCTCTCTCCCTCACACACACACACACACACACACATTAATAATCATGGTAATGATGATAATAAATAAATAAAATTTTATAAAAGAGGGAGACCACTTAAGACCTATATCCTAAAATCAAAATTGATTAGAAGTTATCATCATATGATTCATTAGAAGTGTCTCCATCATATGAGTTTCAATTTTAAAGCAACTATATATGCTTAAACTTTGACACTCAGGAATAGGAAGCTGAACGTACTAATAAATATGAAAAGAAACCTCACAGTTGGAAGAATTGATGTCCAGAAGACTTCAATTAATAGTAACGGAAATAATTTGTTTTTTTTTTTTTTACTATGAGTTAATTTTTAAGGACAAAGTGACTAAAATTAATGTGAATTTCTAGAACTTATTTGGATGAAGTTTTGAGACAATCCACAAAAGGGGTTAAACTAAAAATCTCACATTCCAACTGCGTCAGCTACACAGTTTCATACCCATCCCCCACATAACCTCAAAAACTTAAAAATAAGATGGTGTATAACAGAAATACTGCAAATAAATCATCCTTGAATACTTTTAAATTTTCCCCAGTGTACCACAAATAACATCCAGAAACCCAAACAAAACAATCAGGAAAGGTTTTAGACGTGCTGAAATCCAGCGCTGCACGCATGACAAGACAGGACCGCAGCGGAACGCCTGACCCCACTCAGTAGCATTGGTCTTTTGCAGCTCCAAAGCCATGTAAGTTAATATTGTGAGTTCATAAAACTCAGCAGTCACAGTGAAAGAATAATAATAATAATAACACAAATAAAAATAGGCTCTGGTTAGACAGAAAGTATCCATTTACCGCCGCCCCGCTGAGGTACATTTGACCACCAAAAGCAAAGCTATTAGCGTCCAGAATTAATGGGTACAGTGGTTTTCAAAGAAGATATTTCTATGATGGACACAATGTAGACTCAGCAAAGTTTCCCCTTCAAGAAAAATACAGCTTCTGTTTCACAGAGTACTGATTAGGCTTCATACCATTAGGGGGTCATCAGGGACTTGAGCTGTTGTTCCTGAATTTAACTATTGGTTACTTTCTACACCAAAAATTGGGGTAGTTAGTTAACTTAACCGACTGTCAAGTTTTAGGAATGCAAGAGCAAATTCAAGGTGCAGACGCGGTGCAGATGCACAGGCTCTTGGAGGTGTTAGGGTTGGAATCTCTGCAGTTCTCAGGCCTTAGCCTGCCTCCCAGCAGCACGGCCACTGCTGTTATGACCTGTATGGGACTGATGGTTAAACATTCATTTTCCTCAAAGCTCTCCATGAGATGAGACGAGAAATCCTGAGTACCACACAATTTTTAGAAATTCTCAGTAAAGTTTATTGGTAGCAAAGAAAAACAGTTACAACTAAAAACCAAACCAAGCAAATTTACAAAATGAAAATATTCTAAAGCACTATTAATTGCCTACTATCTATCTGGCAGATATGGCTAAAAAGTTAACAATATTTTCTTTGTAAAAAATATAAACACTGAGTCCATCTGTATGTATCAGTCCCTGAAACTTAACAAGGTCCAAAAGGCCCATCAAAATAGTCTCTAAAACAAAGATCATTCTGAAATTATTCGGTTTTGATTCATAGCAGTTATTTATATAAAAACAGCACAGGGTTTTCTAGATCATACACACAAATTCATTTCCAAAAGCCTTTTCTATAAAATGCTTATTCTTTCTTGATTGTCAACATCATATTTTCACTCTTGGCTAGATTTTTCTTCCTTGGCAATTCTTTTTGTTACACCACTAAAATATTTCTCACGAAAGGAATTATGACCTTGGTATGGCAGAAAACGGTCACTCAGCAGGTGTGAATACTGGTCCCGGTTCTGATGGGATAAAAAATACAAAATATGAAGATAAGTCAGTTATTTCTTCAGTTAGCCTTTAACCATGGCAGTCATAACTCTAAGCAAAGCCACCCTCCAAGGTCCATTTGCTTGGCTTTCCTGTGAGAACACAAAGTCTACATCTGCATCACACTTGGGAATTCAAAGCAGCTTCACTTCACCTCACCAGATTCTCAGAACTCTGCACGGAAGAGACCATGTCATCACTCAGGGCAGAGAGAAAATTCCAGAGAACATGGTCAGACTACAACTGCCTTGTCATTCCTGGTTTAACACACATTGAAATCATCAGGACTAGGGCTAATACCAAAGAAGTTTCTACTCAAGGAGAAAGGTGTGGACCAAGGCACTCTGGCAGTTGTGTGGTGTCATAAAGCCACACAAAGCTGCACACTATATCCACACTATATCCTGAGTGCAACAAAGGATTCCAACACAGAGATACAGATACAGGGAGAAGATGGAGAATTCACAGACAAACAAGGACTGGTACTCACACAGACAGTCACCAGGCACTGGAAAAGTCAATCTGGGTCAGAATAACCCAGCATTCCAGTTTAGATGACAGAAGACTGATGGAGGCCTTGAAACATTAGCTTCTCACTCAATTTCACAAACGATTTCAAGTTGTGAAACAAACCTAAGTAAAAATAAAGTCTGATGTCCTATGTATTTCTTTAAATTCCTATTCAATTATACGTGGACTTTTGGGAGTTTAGTTTACATTTACACATCACTTTGCTGAATGACATCTTGCTTTGTTCTCTGGCACAAGAATCAGTACAGCAGCAACAAGTCCCTCCCAGCCCTGCCTTTCTGTCTGCTATTCTCCTTATGGTTCCTATAACACACACACACACACACACACACACACACACACACACACACACACACGCATGCCACATATAACCTCTCAAAGCATCCCACATAACTTCATGGAGTACCCTCCCCCAGTGAGAGGATTAGGTACACCAGAATGCCACAGAGTCAGGTAGCATATCTCTCTGACCCAAGCTTCTAACATGACTTCATCAAGGAGGGAGAAGACAAAAGTCAAGCACTGTGGTAAACAGGCTTCCTTTATAGTTTACCAAAGAGATAGTTTGGCAAGTAAATTACCATTGAACTAAAGGAGATGAATAAGATGAAC
>CABHPH010150263.1:18065-35836 GCA_902168325.1 Peromyscus nudipes
GGGCTGTTTGATGTTTTTTTAAAGCTGGTGGTGCATACCTTTAACGGAGGCAGGCAGACCTCTGTGAGGCAGCTAGGGCTGCATATAGAGACTTTGTCTCAAATGAACAAAAACTATAAATACCCAAGTTCCCAAGTTTCCTCTTAACAATTTCTAATCCAACTTTTCCTGGCTGTATTTTCCATCATCTGAGACAGCAGAGAAAACCACAGTTAGCTCATGAAACCCCACGTCACTAGTGACCGGTTCACAGGGAGACTCTAAAGACTAGAAAATACAATAGCCCCCCCACACAACCCCCCACCCCGCCTCTTCCTCCTCCTCTTTTTTTTTTTCCAGACAGATTCTCATGCTATAGCCCAGGCTGGCCTGGTACTCATGACAACTCTCCTGCCTCAGCCTTCTGCGTATTAGAGATTATAGGAGTGAGCCACCATGTTCAAATACAAGTTTAAAAAAAAAATCAATTTGAATCACCAACCAAAAGAGGCTCATTATTATAATAATAGAAAAGAGTTTGTGTAATGGAAGTAAGTCACGCGACTGATTTCTGACTACTAAAGCCTCCCCCTGACGCGAGCTGTGTGATGTAAGCCCAAACGGCTGAAAAAAGTGGATAGAAAGGGAAAAGGAAATGTGGGGAAGGGAGGAGGCTTGGCACCCATGCTGGCTGAGAATAAAAAAAAATCACATGAACAAGGCTATGAACCATGGTTATACTCAAAATACGTCTGAGTTGCCGCCTGTGTATGGAGGATTCCTTGGACTCTTCTGACCCATTTTTATCTCCTCAGCCTGTAAACCCGGTCCGATGAACTTCATACAGTACCTTATACCCTCCTGTACTAAAGAAAAGTACCTAACATAGAAGGTATGCTAAAACTTTTCCCTTGACCCCCAAATCCTCTAAACAATGGACCCTCAAGGGCCACTGAAGTTCTCTGTGGAGCTGTGGGTAAGACACTTGTACCGGAGTGTGTCTTCAGAAGCCAGTGTCACATTTGGGCTGGACACCATCCTTTTCTCAAGCTCCTCCCCCTCCCCCTTTGCCTTCCTAATTCCTGTGCTTACATCTATATTAAAACCCTTTCTTAATAAACCCAACTTCTGCCTCACACTGATAGGCCTAGGAAGTCTTCCTGCTGTAAGTCAGGACTATCCGCTGTTCCTGAGGGGAGGCCAGTGAGGAGAGCCTCCGGCTGCACAGCTCAACAGTGGAGCTCTGGGCCTCCTGCAGCTTTTGACTTGCCGGCAGAGGTGGGGGAATGTAGCATTATTTCCACCCCTCTGTGTGGCATCCCCTCATGTCTGACCAAAATGACTACCAGATGGCTACCGGGGTCAAGGCCTTTGCACACATCTTCATTAACCCTCAGGCTCAGCAATATCATTCCCACTGCACAAGTGAAGGTGAGAGACACAAAGGATCCACTCCAGTACAGAGGAGAGGCCAGCACAGCTGCCATGTGACACATCTGGATAACCTTCCACACCTCCGGAAAGGTAAGCAGAGAGGCCTGTGTGTGAGTCCTGCTGGGAACTCGGCTCGTGATGGGACAATGTTGGTGGACTGTCAGGAGGCGGTGGGAGTGGGTGCCATCACCGGAGACACCCCCCACACACACACACACACACACACACACACCCGCGGGGGGGGGGGGTCCCTGAGAAACACACCAGGAGGATAAGCCGAGAAGTCTCTTGTGGAGGTGGATGAGTGTCTAAGGAGACAGAACACGGACTGTCTCAGAAAACAAGAGGATTCAGGACCAAAGGAGCGAGCCATAATCAACATGAGAAGAGGGGTGGCTAGCAGGAAGGCCTCGGTGTGGTGGCGACACAAGAAAATCGTAGTGAAACACCATTGGTCTGGTTGAATGACACACCAAAAGGATCACACGCCATGGCTAAGAGTGATGTAGCTAAAGAATGAAAAGGCAGGGCTCGGGCCAGGGCTCAGCGGTTAAGACCACTGGCTGCTCTTGCAGAGGTCCAGCACCCACACGGTAGTTCAGTCATCCATAACTCCATTTCCATGGGGATCTGACACCCCCTGAGAGCACCAGGTATGGGTGTGGTACACTTACACATATGCAAATGCAACACTTGTAAACATAAAATAAATTTTAAAAGGAAGAAGAAAGGGTATTTCAATATTAGAAAATCATTCGACCTCAAGCCAGGCATAGTGGCGCACGCCTAACATCCCGGCCCTGGGAAGGCAGGGGCAGGAGGTCTCAAGTTCCAGGCCAGCCTGAGCTACACAGCGAGACCCTGTCCCAAAAGGAAAACAAACAAAAAGCTACGTTGTCTGTGCTTGCATTAGTATGAAACCAAAAGAACAGGCAGAACCACAGAAGACTAGTGACTGGAGGTGGGGCAGGCGGAGTCACGGATGAAGGAGTTTGACATGGCTTTGGTGGGTGATGAAAATGTCCCCAAATTAGACAGTGGCGAAAGTTGTCGAAAACACCAAAATCTGCCAAATTTAAAAATTATGTTCAAGAGCAGAGCGTGACTGTTTCTTAAACTGAAAGCCCTTCTTTCCAACTAAAGATACATAAGCAGAAAAGGAGCGATCATGTGCATGTATGCGTGTGTGTCTGTGTGATCTGTATGTGTATGGTGTGTGTGGGGGGGGGTAAGTGTAAGTTTGTGTGTATGTGTGTATATGCGCATGTGTGGTTGTGTGTGTGTGTCTGTGTGTGTGTGATCTATATGTATCTGTGTCTCTGAATCTGTGGAGTCTGTGTTTATGTTTGCAAGGTCTGTATGTGTGTGGTGTGTGTATGTGTGTCTGTGTGGTCTGTATCTGTGTGGTTTGTATGTATGCAGTGTCTATATGTTGGTGTATATGTGTGTGTATATCTTTGTGGTGTGTGGGGGGGGTGGGGGGGAGGTGGGGGGGTGGGTGTGGTTGGCCTGCGTGTGGTGAATGTATTCTGTGTGTATGTGTTTGTGGATGTATCAAAGCCAGGGCCTGCCTTATGTGTTCTAGGTAGATACTCTCCCATGGAGCCTTACATCACTGATTAGATACCTGAATCTGGATGGTCATGGTATATTATTACTAAATAGATTCTTAAGATGCTTCTCTCTGATGGTCCCTGTGCCAAGTACCACAGAAGCAGTACTCCCCCACTCTAAAGACAGAGAGAGAGAGAGAGAGAGAGAGAGAGAGAGAGAGAGAGAGAGAGGGAGCCATTTCTGACCCATCATTCAGTGCCCTTCTGTGATAATGTATAGATTAGATGATATCTAAAATATGTTATATTCAAAAATGTGTAATAATATTTTTAAAAAGAGTTTAACTTACAACAAAGGGCACTTTCTTCTTTGATAGGAATTTGATAAGAAAATTTGATAGGAAAAATACATTTAATTTTCATAGCAATAAGTTATTACACTAGTAATTTCCCTAGTGGCTTGTCACTACTATGCTTGTCCATTTTGTAATGACTCCTTGTTGTGTAAAATCTGTTGCTATCCTAAGCCCTTTGCCGTCCTAGGCTGGAGTTCCCTCCTCAGTGGTTCCTATGGTGCCCACAGAAATTAGTGGGTTCTCATGTTTGTAAGTCCGATTTATCTTTCTCTTTATGATTTTGCATAGTTTCAACTCTTAGAAATCTCTGCCTTCTACCTCCAAATCCTACCAATTTTAGGGCAAAGGAAATATTTCTATGTTACTCTTGTTTGTGGGTGACTTTAAGCTCCTTATAGTTCACTCTAAGCCCGCAAGGGCACACTAAGAACTGGACACCCACTTGTTTGTCGGGGTTTTGAGATTTGAACTTGCTACATAGACAAGAGTGACCTCGAACTTTTGTTCCTCCATCCTCCACCTCCCAACTGCTGGGACTGTAGACCAGAGGCACCATGCCAGGCTTGGGTGCTCGCTGTCTCTGACTGTGAAGAGACAAAGTACCAAACCTGACAGTCAGCTGAGTCATGGCGACCGTTTCTAACAACCCTGCTAGGAAAGGAGAAACACAAACAGATGGGCAGGTTCTGAGGGAAAGCCCAGGAGCCCCAGCCAACCGGCAGGCATTTCTTAGTACAAGATTTACCAAACAGAGGTAGAAGGACAGGCGACCTGCTGCCTGTCTAACCTCAGCTTCCGCCACAGAGCAGGTGTTCAGCAATCGTCACTTGCGAAATTAATGCCGTGGCTTATGTGGTACCTCAGTGTGGATGAACTGGGTCTGACAGGTTACTTCCTAACGAAGGGCTTATTGATCACGGAGGCCCTGAAGGCACCCAGAACAATGTAGGCTATTGTTATTGCTCTTGGTTGCCCACCACAACTAGATGGTGAGACTCTGTTGCCAAAGACACCGCACACTTTGGATGCAGATCTTCACCGGGGAACCTTCCCTGGAGGCTAGCCTCTACAGCACTGGAAGGTGCTATGCAGGCTGCTAGAGGAGAAAAGACGACGGTCTTAACCTGTGCTGGACCCCGCATGCTCTAACACCAGCCTGCAAGCAGTGGTGTGTCCTGGGGCAACAGTGGTAATACCACTTACGGGGTAACCAACCACTCTCTTGACTGAGTTTGAGGTCTGCTCCCCAGCAGGGAATTCGTGCGTGATATTGTAAGTAAGGAGGAAATCCATGACTATGAGGTCATAGGCTCTACGGCGAACCTACTGATGTCTTCTTATAAATATTCATGTTGCTAAACTGCTTTCTAAATTTTTATGCTTTTATTTATAGACTTATCCTGGTCAGAGAAACTTCTTATTGTGGAGGGTAGTGGTTAATTTAGTGATGCATTACTTTTCAAAAGCTGAGCAGAAGTGACTATGAGTATTCAGCCATAGATGGGACATCTATATCAACTATCCCCCAACATATACACTCCCAAGGTTCAGGGGCAGAAAGAATAGGAGGTAGACAATCACTGTGAAGTGCTGACCCCTGGTCATCACATGGTTGTTGCACACATGACCCATAGCAGCCATGATTACCTAAATAAGACTTGCATAAAGATCAAGCCAGTTAGTTCCAGCATGGATGAGGGAGGGGCTCCCCAGGTCCCACCCCAGCCAAAGTGCTATTGGCAGTTGATGGCTGCTGGGGGAGTGGCTTACCGCTGGTTGGCTCCCCATGCTCAAACGAATATGGGCAACACTAACTGGACTCAGTGGGTTAAACAAATAAAACATGAAATACAGAAGAGGACATGAAGCTGGGAGGGAGATGTGACAGGGATTCCTGGAGAGCTGGTGTGGGGAATGAGGGATATAACCAGGATATATTATTTACATATGAAGCTTTCAAAGAATAAATAGAATAAAACTAAAGAACTGGGCCTGGCCACCGTAGGTGGAATTTGTATGAAACAGCAGCACCGGCCAAGGCAATAAAACACTTCTTGCTGCATTTTTTCCCATGATCCTCAAAGCTTCCTGGAGCATAAACTATAATGACTAAGAATTCTCTCTTGACAGTGCAGGGACAGGACATGCAGAGTCTCACCTGATAACTCCCTTCTCGGCTATGACGTTCTTGTCCTAAAAGCAACCTCTAGCTGGGGACCTCTTTTTACGTGCCTTTCAAGCATGTCACCTGGAAGAGGCATGCATTCGCTGGTTCAGCTGTGTTTAACCCTCTTAGCATTGAAAGGACGACTTCAGAGTCCCCAGCTGTCCTCCACGCCATCTTGGCTTTAATGGCAGACCGAGGAAAGTCACTGCTCTTAATGCTTCTTTTCTGTCAAGACTTTTTGTTTTTTTCTGAATCTTACTTTATACATCCCCTACTTTACATAAAATAATGGGATGGGGACCAAATGGCAGGGTCAGAAATGGTTCTTATAGAGCAGAGATCTCTTAGATAATGTACCACAGCCATCCTGGTTCAGAATTCGAATCACAGCAGCATAAAGTCAATGGTTCAGCATTTGCCTGCCACACATAAAGCCCTAGCTTCAGTCTTCAAACACACACACACACACACACACACACACACACGTGCACATGCATGTGCACACACACAAATAATAATGGCAAGAGAAGTTCCAGTTAAGATAAAAAACAAAACAAAACAAAACAAAACAAAAAACAAAACAAAACTCCACTTGGTTTTTCCCACTGGCAAACCAAAGAACTGTCCACCTTTAACAATTCCTTCAGAAATAAAGTTAAAAAAAAAAAAAAGCTATCGTTCAGTGAAGAAAAGTCTCAGGCACCATTGCATTCATCTGCAATCCCAAAAGTGGGGGGTGGAGGCAAGGCAGTCAGGAACTAAGGGCATCTGTGTTGAGGAATTGGAGGAACAGGGGGTAAAGTGGGTCACGTCTGTAAGCCCAGCACTCAGGAGGCCGAAGTAGGAAGACTGCCATGAACTCCAGGCCAGCCTGGGCTACGGAATAAGACTGTCTCAAAACAATACCAGCATAAACAAGTAAAAAAGAAATAGAAGCTGGGGGGGGGGGGGGGTCAGCACACGCCTTTAATTCCAGCACTCAGGAGGCAGAGGCAGGCGGATCTTGGAGTTCGAGGCCAACCTGGTCTACAGAGGTAGTTCCAGGACAGCCAGGGGTACACCAGGGGAACCCTGTCTCGAAAAACCACCGGAAAAAAGACTGGCCAGCAAGATGCTCAGCTGGTAAGGGTGTGAATGGTACCAATCCCAGGACTCAGGTACAGGTGCCCTCTGCCCTCCACACATGTGTCCCTCCCCAGCACACAAAATACACACATGTAAAAATAAATCTAAAAAGAAAAGCAGGGCTAAACGGGACTGTAGACTTTAAGGTAAAGCTAGAGCAGAGTTCGGGAAACTAACAATTTCTGTAGCAACAGAGACCCCCAAGCAAGCTCATGATGGGAACAGCAGTTCGCATAACCAGAAAGAAAAGATGTCTCACCGGTATCCACACCACCATCTTCACATTGATTTCCGGTTCCCTTTTCACTTTCATCTCCAGAGTTCTCGACTTCCTCAATAACCATCTTTTTCCCTTTGGCTTGGGGCTCAGAGGCAGGCTCTGGTTTCTTCAGATCGCTTTCAACCTCTGACAAGGTTTTCTGCAACATAATTGTTTTTCTTTTAATAAAAAACACAATCATTCTTTTTTTTTTCCTGAGACAGCCCTGTTCCCACTGATAGGAGCCCCCCAAGAAGACACAACTAACATGTGCAGAGGGCCCAGGTCAGTCCACGCAGGCTCCCCAGTTGTTGGTTCAGTCTCTGTGAGCCCCGAGAGCCCAGGTTAGTGGATTCTGCCACAGACATTTTTTTTTTTTTTTTGGTAAGAATATGAAGCTATTCACTTTAAATTGAATAAACAAAAAACTTTAAAACTCAGTCTAGCTTTCTTTTTACAACAATTTCATTGTTTTATCTGATAAAAATTACTTGTGTCCACTATAAAATAAGCAAATAAATGAACAGAATAATAAAATAAAATAGAAGCAAAACGGGGCTTAAGAGATGGCTCAGCAGTTAAGAGCACTGGCTGCTCTTGCAGAGGACCCGGGTTCAATTCCCAGCACCCACTGTCTGTAACTCCAGTTCTCGAAGCCCCGACGCCCTCTTCTGGCTTCTCAGGCACTGAGCATATGGTGCACAGACATGATGCAAAACGCCCAATACACATAAAATATATTAAAGAAGGAAAAAAAGTCACCCGCACTCCTCCTCCCATTCACTTAATAATACTGACATTTTCACGAGCTTCCAGATGTTTCTGTGTGCACACACTCACAGAGACGGCAGTTTCTATAGATGAAGTAACCACACACGCTGTGAAGGAGTGTTCAAGGATCTGAGATATTTTATGCCATTAAAAAGAAAAACATGTGTATAGTAACTCCCCATTAAATACTTAAAAATTATTTTATTTAGTGCTTGTGTGAGTGTATGCCACATGCACGCTGGTGTCTGCAGAGGTCAGAAGAGAGTGTCAATCCCCTACAGCTGAAGTTACAGGTCGTTGTAGGCTGCCTGATGTGCATGCATGTGTGCGTGTATGCACGTGTGCGTGTGCGTGTGTGTGTGTGTGTGCGTGCGTGCGTGCGTGCGTGCGTGCGTGCGTGCGTGCGTGCGTGTGTGTGTGTGTGTGTGTGTGTGTGTGTAGGGGGTTGGTATCCTAAAATTTGGATTCCTCAGTCATCACACAAACCCACTGAGCATGCAGCCCTCATATGGGTTACTCCCAGTGTGGGACTTGAGAACAAGTGGAACTTGTCGACTGTGAGCGAAAGCCCCTCTTGTCTGACTAAGGTATGGTGGCCCTCACAGGCTCATATTTGAATACCTGATCCCTTTTGGGCAGGATTAGGAGGTGTGGCCTTACTGGAGGAGGTGTGTCACTGGGGGCGAGCTTTGAGGATTCTATCTCCTTATCTGCTGGTTGTGGGTAAATTGCACACGCCTTTAGTTCCAGCACTCAAAAGTGACAGACAGGCGGATCTCTGAGTTCAAGGCCAGCCTGGTCTACGAAGAGAGTTCCAGGACAGCCAGGGCTGTTAAACCCTGTCTTAAAAACAAACAAAAGCCACAAAACAAAAACATAAGCTCTTAGCTACTGCTCCAGCACCATGCTTGCCTGTGTTACCCACCATGACGGTCACGGACTAACCCTCTGAAACTGTAAGCAAGCCCCCACTAAATGCTTCTTTTATAAGAGTTGCCATGGTCGTGGTGTGTCTTCATAGCAATAGAGCAGTACAGACACTTTGCTGTATCACTAAAGCCATCTCATTAATTTGCAAATAGCGTGAATTCTCCTAATTTCCTGGTGGTTGACAGTTACTCTTTAGGCCTTAGTTCAGCACTGCCGCCCTGAGCTGGTTCACTCAGTTAGGGAGCAGCGCTGCCCACGCCAGGCTTACCACGCTAACGACATTCTTCTGTGGCCTTGGTGCTCACTCATAATCCTCTCTAAAATTTCTATGAACTCTGCATAATAAATTGAGACTATCTCAGAGAAAAGCACTGACTCCATCAGTATAGAAAAGAGAAAAGAATTTGTTATTCAGTGGTAGCTTTATATGTCTGCATGGTTCCTTTCTTTCTTGTTAAACTGCTGTTTGGTGGTGGTGACCGTGGCTGTACTGGGAGCTGAAGCCAGGCTCCTGGGCAGCTAGGCAAGCACCCTTCACTGAGCGGCCCCAGGCCCCACACAAGCTTCCCATAACAGTTTGCTTTCTTCCATTTCAAGTAGATGTCCACACACTAGAGCTCTGAGCTTGGTAAAGCTGTCGACTCACCTTCATCAGGACCTACTCAACAAGCCTGATACCATTTTTAACATACATTCAGAAAC
Source organism: Peromyscus nudipes (assembly GCA_902168325.1). Lineage (NCBI taxonomy): Eukaryota > Metazoa > Chordata > Mammalia > Rodentia > Cricetidae > Peromyscus > Peromyscus nudipes. Next base: position 27,342 of record CABHPH010150263.1, read on the forward strand.
AGCTGGATGTGGTGGTGTACACGCCTTAATCCCAGCACTCGGGAGGCACAGACAGGTGGATCTTTGTGAGTTCACTGCCAGTCTGGTCTCCCTACGGAGCTCCAGGCCAGTCAGAGTCACATGGTGAAACCCTGTCTTAAACCCCCAAAATAAAGAAAATCAGAAACAGAAAATTCCAGAATTAGGTTTTTAAAAACCATTCTCTATCCTTACCTTGGCCAGATCATTATGAGGCTCCACACGCAACACTTCCTTCAGGTCTTCCCTGGCCTCCTGGAGCTTGTTTTGATGTTTGTACGTAGTAGCACGTCTCAGCAGAGCTGAAAAGATGCCAGCACAAATGCTCAACAGTTTAATTTACAGCATGACAGCTTCAACACAGTTTGCACAGGGCACCAGCAGGCAGAGCTTGAACCCCAGGGCCCTGTCGTGGAGCGCATACAACATGACCCTGCTGTACACAGAAGGCTTCCGTCGGGCATCAGCCCGCTTTGTCACTGAGACATCTATATATGCAAATTATGCTTTGGTCAAATCTACCCTCCCCTCTCCAATTCTTTGCCCATTCTCCCACAACTTTTCACTTTCAATTGCATGAGCTCTTTTCTTAAAACAAACCAAAAATCCTACTGAGTCCACTCAGTGCTGCTGAATGAAGCATGAACAGTGTGGTGGTTTGAATGAGAAATGTCCCCCATGGGCCTCAGTATTTGAACACTTGGTTCCAGTTGGTGGGGCTATTTGGGGGAGTGCAGGAGGGGCAGGCTCCCTGGAGGAAGTATGGCAGCAGGAGCAGCTCTCTCTGGTGCCTGCGGCTAAAGATGTGAGCTCTCAGCCGCCTGCTCCTCTTGCCACGTTTCCCTGCCATGACAGACTCTTCTCCTGGAACCATAAACCCAAAACACTCTCTCTGAAGTTGCCTTGGCCATGGTGTCTTATCATAGCAAAGAAAAGAACTCATACGCGTGGCCTCTCAGAGGCTGCGTCTGAAGAAAACTGACACTCCTCAGCAGCCTCACCAGACCCGCCAGCTCCTTGGCTCCCCATTCCCAGCTGCGGCACTAGGAAGCTTTTCACAGAACAATACCACCTGACTTCCTTCAGTCATCCAGCTTCCAGTTCATCATCTTCTGGAAATTTACAAGATTCCTTATAGAAATTTAGTAAGCACTGGTCGGTAAAGGAGAGGAAGAGTACATCAGTGAACTCGACTGAGCCAGTTATTTTTGTTTGGTGGTAGTGGAAACGGTTGTTTTTATTTGTCTTGATTTGGTTTAGCTTTTTGAGACAAGGTCTCATAGCATAGACTGGTCTTGAACTCACTGTACCGCCAAGTACCTTTAAATGCTGGTCCCCCTCTCTACCTTCCAAGTACTGGAATTGCAGGCATTTCACCCAGTTCTGATAGCTATTTATAAAATGATCAGAGCTGGGTGTGGTGATTGTGACAAAGGCCTAAATCCCAGCATTCAGGATGGTGAAGTTTGAGTCAGCCTGTCTCAAAACAATAAACTACACTAAAATTATCCAAAAGTTAACTTAGCATGTGGACCCATGATGTAGTCCTGGTGATCACATCAGCTGGGGTCAGAAACTGAGCACTTCGGTAATTTGTGTCAGATTTTTTTTGTAAGTTTCAATTTATAATTTTATAATCATTTAATACTAACAATGTACCCTTCTAGTCCTTTGGTCCATTATATGAAAGAATTTTGCATAGTCAAACAGTATCTTGAGAAAAAAAATCAGGTTTAATAATTCTGAAATGTGAGAAAGGGTGTACCAGATGTATTTTAATACACTATTATAACAAACAATTAGAAATAAGTAAAGTTCTCTTGTTATATAACTTAGAATGAGCCATGAAAACCTAAAGGGTAAATCATTTTGTAAAATATTTAATCAAACTTTATTATTGTATATTGCCATTGTTATTTGGGTCTCTAAACTAAATTCCCATAAAGAAATAGTCATGATAGAAGAATTATTTTTGTAATTTTTTTTGTAATTTTTAAATTTTTTGTAATTATTAATTTTAGAATAATTTGAGTTATCAGGGAGTTGTAAAGCTAGTACAGATTCTCAGAAACCTTCACGAAGCTTCCTCTAATGTGAACGAACATTTTACCGTCTCTCGATTGGCTACCACAATTCAAAGAATGAAGGACTTAAATTCCAATCAAATTCATGAAAAGTCATGTTCCCAGGGTTTCCACATAGAAAGCTGAGACATCTGGACTGTGATGTTCACTGTCTGCTTACCTTTGACGTTTCCGGGCTCTAGCTCCAAGGCCTTTTCACAGTCTCGGAGAGCACTGTTCCACTGCTGTAATTTGATTTCCGCCTGAGCTCGGTTGTTATAGGCGGACACGGTGGGAAGGGCTGATAAGCTCCTAGAGAAACACAGATTGGCAATAGCGAGGCCGAAGACAGAGAAACTCAGCTAAAGCTATGCTGTGGTTTGAATATGAAATGTCCTCACAGGCCGGAGGCATGGGTGGTGACTGGCTCTGGAAACATCAGGAGGCTAGACCTAGCTGAAGAAAGTAGATTATTGGGACTGTGTCCATGGGCTTCTCACCCTTCACCCCCAGTGCATGGGCGTCCCCATCCCTGTCCCCCTCCCATGTCCCACCATCAAGTCCACCATGAAGTAAATAGCTTATTCCCACACCAAGATGTTCAGCCTCACTTCAGAGCCAAGGTAACAGAGTCAGCCAAACCACCAAGGACGGGTTCAACCCTCATGAGCCAAAATAAAGATTTCCCTTCTTGAAGCTATAGTTCTCAGGTATTTAGGTCACAGTTATGTAAAAGGAACAGGTAAAAATTGTAAGTAAAATAAATATATGCTGTATAAAGGCTGAACTGTGTCCCTTAAAAGTTTATATGTTGAAATCCTAAACCCACGATGTCTCAGGCTATGAGTACATTTGGACGTAGGCTCTGGAGAGATAATTAAGCCAAGGATGTAGCTCAGAGCGCTGGCCTCGGTCCACCCCAGCACCTCTGTCATTGTGATGAATCAACTTAATGCAGAAGGCTTCTTTTGGCTCACAGTTCAAATACAGTCCATCATGGTGGGGAAATCATCACATGCACAAGCAGGTAGCGGAGAAAGAGATGAATGTGTACTGCTGCGAAGCATCGTTTCTCCACTTACACAGTCCAGGATCCTTGGCAGGGAATGGCACCCCCACAGTGGCACATTGGGTGGGTTGTCCCAACTCAATATAATCAAGATACTAATCCCCCACAGCAGGCCCAGGGACCCAGCCCCCAGATTCTGTCAAGGTTACAAATAATACCAGCCATTACCAGCACCACCATCAAAAAAGGTTTAAAAAAATATAAGTAAGTTAATATGAGGTCCTTAGTGTGGACTTGAGTCTAACAAAACTGATACCTTTATATAGAGGAGATTGGAACCAGATAGAGTGACAGGCACACCATGTGAGCAAAGAGAAGAAGACAGACACCTGCCAGCCTAGGACAGGGGCCTCTGAAGAAACCAATCCTGCCTTCACACCTTGACTTAGTTTGGACTTCCAGCCTTCAGGACTGTTAGATAAACATCTTGTTCAGGCCACTAGGTCTGTGGTATTTGGCACAGCAGTCCTAGCTAAATAATACAACCTATGTCCCTGAAAGTGCTGAGACACAGTACCTCCTCCCAGGGGACTCCAGCTCGTGTCAAGTTGACATAAAACGACCCGGCACCCACTGCAGGCACTCAGTGCCCTGCACACGTAGCTCGTGTCCCAAGGCTACTGCTCTGCCCGTTTGGAAGAGGAGAAAACATAAGCCATGGAAAACCTCAGGTGTGCCTATTAATGATAATAATAAATATTATTACAAAATAATAATAAAAACAGACAGGAGTCACGCCTAGACAGTCGGCTTGCTGTCTCCAGTAACTGTCTAGTCCTCATAGCACCCCTGAGGGTGGCAGGCTTAGAGCTTTATCACCTTGAGGAAATAAGGCATGAGATGTAAGGCTAGAAGGCAGCAGACCTCAGTTCTCTGATCCATCAGACCATACTGCTTAAATCCTTCAACTAGCTGACCCCGCAACAAAGAAGGTAAGGAAAATGTCACTCCCTGTAACGGACAGGAGAATCTTCACTAGAGAAAATCCACAACAAGAAAACAAACAACGAACAGCTGGGTGAGATGGTGGGCACATGTAATCCCAGAACCTGAAACATGGAAGCAGGAGGATCAGAAGTTCAAGGCCAACCTGGGCTCCCAAGACTATCAGAAAAAGGAGTGGGGGAGAGGGAAGGAGGGAGGGAGGAGGAATGTGGGTGTCAGAGGGATGTCCACCTGACTAAATGTGGGGGGCTGTACTGAATGAACACGAGGAGCCTGTCTACAGTCTCTACTGAAAACCTGCTGTAAGACAAGCAATGAGGAGACCATGGTATAAACGACTAAGCAAATGGGCTCTGCCCTGGGAGCTTACGGGCCCTCAATACCAGACCACACCAGTGTGAAATGTACCTTTGAGAAGAGCTACCAAGGACAGTGGGCTGCTACCAGAGCAGGCTAACCAGGGGACGGCATGCTGTGTTACCTAACGTGGCTGGGAGGTCAGGGAAGACTCCTCTAGGAAGCCAAAGCGTGGGCTAAGTCCTAAAAGATAATGAGGAGAGGGAAACATCCACAGAGGAGAATCTATGATGTCACAAGTACAATATCTCGAGTGATTCCAACATAGACTATTCAGTTTATTTATGTGGTTTCAACAATTAAAACATCACTTTAATTTTACACGTATGGGTGTTTTGCCTGCATATATGTCGAAGACCACGTGTGCCAGTACCCACTTGGATGATCCCCAGCACTGGAGTCACAGCAGGTTGTTATTAGCCACGTGGATACAAGGAATTGAACCTGGGTCCTCTGGAAGAGGAGCCAAGTCCTCTTAACTGCTGAGCCATCGCTCCAGCCCCTAAGGTAGCAAACTAAAGCCGCAGTGGAATGAAAACCTACTTGCCTGGTATAATACATCACGGCCTCTTCATAATCCCCTGCGTAGAAAGCTTCATTTCCTTTCCCCTTTTCACGGCTGGCAAGAAAACTCTTCTCCTTCTCAGTCAGACCTAGAAACAAACACACATGAAAACATACCCGAAGACAACTCCTTTAAAAGCTTAAACACTCGTGTGCTTTTGCTTAAGGGCAGTCCTGGAAATAGAACCTGAGGACTCAGGCATGTCCAACAAGCACTCTACCACTGAGCTACATTCTCATACTTATTATCCCAAGAATACTTATTCTAACTGAAGCAGAAAGCCATAGATTAAACAAAACAAAAGATTTCCTGGGTGTAGGGCTATTTCTTTTTCTCTAATCACCCCCAGTCTTTGGAGGGTTAGTTTTCTTACGACTAGTTTGCTTTACTTTAAAGGTTATGTATGGACTTCAGACAGAAGACGGTCTCACTTCTTTTGTTGATGCAAAAAGAAAAACATGAGAAGTTTTAAAGGAAGAAGATTGAAAATAGGAAGTGGAAAACAAAAGAATATTCTAAGAAAAATAGATTTATATGCAAACATCATTATTAAGGCCAGGCACAGTGGTACACAACTGTAATCCCAGCACTTGGATAAAAGAGGCAGGAAGATCAGAAGGCCAAGGTCATCACTGGCTACATGTGGAGTTCAAGGCCAACCTGGGCTACTGTCTCAAACAAAATTGAGTAATTAAAGACAAAAATAAGTTTGTTAGGAGTGGTCAACTCTGGCCAAAAATCTACAAATGTTAATGGAAGTCAACAGTGCTCAAAGGTAATGTTTCCTAGGCTGACAAGTCCTTATCGTAATTAAAAGGTTGGAAAAGGAAAACTCCCGATTTCTCTCATTACCTGCTGTGTCTATTTTTGTTTCAATTTTAGACAAATGTGCCCTGTTGTTTACTATAGTCTTTTCTTTGTAGTCTTCATCAATTTTTGAACATTCCTTTTCCACATCAAATCTGAAAGAACAACCAAAATGGGGAAAAAATGAACAGCATGCTACCGTAAGAAAGAAGACTCACTCCTTCATCTGAAGATGAAATGCTTGGGGCAGACTCTGTCTGGAGCTGAGATTTGCTGGGTTTGTTTGTTTGTTTGTGTTTTTTGTTTGTTTGCTTTTCCAGACAGGGTTCACTATGTAGCCCTGTCCTGGAACCCATTCTGCAGACCAAGCTGGCCTTGAACTCAGAGATCCGCCTGCTTCTGCCTTCTGAGTGCTGGGATTAAAGGTGTGCTAGCCAACATCTGCATACACCACATGAGGTCTATGGGGAATCCACAAGTTCAAATAGGACACTCATGCCTGCTTCACACACAAGTAACCTAAGCATAGTTTCATATAATACTTTAATTTTATGAAGTTTCATGGGTGGAATTATCCACCGGCAGTGTAAGAGTTTCAGATTTGGGAACATGTGGATGTGGATTTTGGGGTTACCAATGTCAACCTGTACTGTGTCCATACTCTTATGCAGAACGTTCCTCAGAGGTTTGCCCTTGACGCGTCTGCATTCCTTCTAAAATAAGCAATTGCTGACACAGTGGCACCACTCATAATCCAGTGCTGGGAGGCAGAGGCAGGTGGATCTCTGAGCTCAAGACCAGCCTGGCCTACAGAGTGAGTTCCAGGACAGCCAGGGCTACACAGAGAAACCCCGTCTTAAAAAGAAAAAAAAATCAAACAAACAAGAACAAAACCCACATCAAACTTAAATCTAACCTGTTTTGTGGTTGGTTTTATAAATAAAAGGACACAGAAAAGGTACTTTTTTTAGTTTATTTTTTTTTATTTTATGTGCATTGGTGTTTTGCCTACGTGTAGGTCCGTGTGAGGGTATCAGATCCCCTGGAATCTGAGTTATAAACAGTTGTGAGCTGCCATGTGGGTGCTGGGAATCAAACCTGGGTCCTTTGGAAGAGCAGTCAGTGCTCTTAACCACTGAGCCATCTCTCCAGCCCCCAGAAAAGATATTATTAATGAAAAAAATGAAATTAAAAGTGCTTAGACTAGCCAGATGTGGTAGTGCTTAGACTAGCCAGATGTGGTAGTACATGCTTGTTATTACTGCAACTGGAAGACTGAGGCAGGGGACTTCTGAGTTTGAGGCCAGCCTGGGTCACACAGTGAGAGACCCTGTCTCAAAAGAAACAAGAATGGGGGGTAGGAAGTATTTGGTAAAATGGTAACTTTACTAAAGTAATTTGATACACTTGATTTATCAGGTTTATAATATTTTAAATTATAGAATCTAATGGTAGACAATTTTTCGGAGACAAATTTTAAATTAAGAAATATGAAACATACTTATCCCACTCTGCATAAGCCCTTGGAATCTTCTTCTTAACTGGCTTACTTCTAGAATATGTTTCCTGAAAGAATAACATCACACTTCGTGAGACACATCCAGTGAGACCACCAGGATTTATTAGGAATGCACTGTGAACCATGGGAGTAAGACACAAATGGAGTGGACCAAAACAACAGGTCCCCTTGAGGTTCAAACAGCTCCAGTACCACGATATACTAAAATACTGAGGCAAGAGACACGATTTCAAATTTGTAGTTAATCCTGAGGACAGTGTCACAGGTTTTTAAGGACATACATAATATTTGAAAACTCACGTGTGAGCATTAAATTTAAATTTCTTAAGTTGAGGCACTAATACTGTTCTCTCAGACAGCACTGCTGGATGCAGTGATACACAACTAAAGTCCCAGCTACTCAAGAGGTCGAGGCAGAGGGATCAGATGAAAGAATTCCAGACCAGCCTGGGCAATACAGCATAACTCTCTATCAAAGGAAAACAAACGAAGGAATACAGCATTGACTTTGGGATTTCCTGGAATCTAAGCTGAGAATCACTGTGCTGCTCATCTGTCTACACCAGTGGATTATAAGCTGCTATAGAATAATCATTCTGTAGACTGTGTAATTTACACTGTGATTGGTTTAATAAAGAAGCTAACTGGCCAATAGCTAGACAGGATAACGTTAGGCAGAAGGGCCAGACTAAGGACACTGGGTAAAGAAGGGTGGAGTCAGAGGAGTCACCAGCAAGACACAAAGAGGAAACAGGAGATGCAAGATGAAAGACAGGTAATGCCACGTGGCAGAATGTAGATTAATATAAGTGGATTAATTTAAGTTGTAGGAGCTAGTTAGTAATAAGACTGAGCTATCAGCTGAGCATTTGTAGTTAATATTAAGTCTCCATCTTGGTTATTTGGGAACTGGCGGGCAGGAAAGAAAAGTCCATATAAGCTCTTTAGAGGACAGGTCAAGGGCTACAGAGATGTCTCTCTGGCACATTGGCTGCTCTTCCAGAAGACCCAGCACCCGCATAGCAGGTCACAACTGCCTGTAACTCCAGTTCCAGGGGATCTGACGCCCTCTTCTGCCCTCTATAGGCACTGCATGCATACAGTGTGCAAGCAAAAGACACATACACATAAAATAAAAATAAATAATATACA
>CABHPH010150263.1:39606-54484 GCA_902168325.1 Peromyscus nudipes
GTGTGTGTGTGTGTGTGTGTGTGTGTGTGTGTGTGTGTGTGTGTGTGATGGCCTGAGGGGGACAAGGCTGGCCACACAGCACGAGGGCCTGGGCGAGGTGGCCTGCACCTGTACCTCCCTCACAGGGAGGGCAGAACCGAAGCGTCCCAGGCCTGGCCGTCCAGCATAACCAGTAAGGCAGGCCGGGTTCAGAGCGATTCCGTCCCCAAATAAAGTGGAGACATGCTTGAGGAAGACAGCTGAGGTAATGTCGCACTCCCACATGTATGTGACACATGTGGCTACAGAGACACAAGCCCCAGAGAGGATGACAGACAGACAGACAAGAACTAAAGCACTCAATGAAGAAGAAGGGAAGGGTCATGAGGAGACAGCTCAGGAAGCGGGGATAAAAAAGGATTTGCAGTGGAGGAAGGCACCGTCCACAACGCATAAGCTGTTTGCTCTCTAAAATGAGGACGGTGGGCAGAAAGTGCTACTTAGAAAACGGTAAAATAAAAAAGCTGCAGAGGGGGCCAAGCGGTGGTGGCACACACCTTTAATCCCAGCACTCGGGAGGCAGAGGCAGGTGGATCTCTGTCAGCTCGAGGGGAGAAGGAGAGGGAGGGAAGGTGTGCACATGCTACAGTTGGGGAGACTCTCCTCCTGGGACACGGCATGCTCCAGCCTGGCTGGCCCTAGACCTTCTGGCTAAGTCCACCTCCCAGTTGCAGGGATTACAGATGTGCACCACTGCATTCAGCTTTTTACAGGGCTCTGGGGGTGACTCACATCATCAGACTTGGGTGCCAAGTGCTTTTAGCTACTAAGCCATCTTCCCTGCCAGAGTAGTACATTTAAAAACAATTTGTGATAGCTCTCTCTTACACACACACACAAAAAATATAAACAAACAAACAAACAAATAAATAAATGTAAATTTAAAATATGGCAAGTATAAATAAACAAACAAACAAACAGCAGCCACATTGGACTCCACTAGAAAAGTAGCAAGTAGAAGCTCCAGTGTATCAAAACATAAAATGAAATTCAATGCATCTACAAAAAAGCCTCAGAACTAATCTATGAATTTAACAAGATCACAGATATACAGTTAATCTCTAAAGATCAATTTGATAATTATAAACTCATATGCAATTTAATTTAAAATTCCAGGACTGGAAAGATGGCTCTATGGCTAAGAGCACTTGGTACACAACCATGAGGGCATGGGTTCAGATCCCAAGACTCACATAACAAGCCAGGAGTGGTCTCATGGACACCTGTCGCCTAGCAACGTTGGGAGTGGAAACAGAAAGGTCATGGGGGCTAGCAAAAGCAAAAACATAAAACATGCAAGCTCCAGGTTTAGGGAGAGATCCCGCCTCAAAGGAACAAGGCAGAGCATGACAGTGCAGGACTCCCAATGCCGCCCTCCTCTGGCCGCTGAGGACACACACAGAGGTGCACGTACCCATACATACACGTGTTACACACATGCATGCACACACAAAATAAATACACAAGTAAACAAGTAACTGAAATTCCACTAACGTGAACTATCTGAGTAGTCAAACAGGAATAGAAAGCGGTTGGCAGTGGCTGGGAGCAGGGGAAATAGAGACCTATTGTTTGATAAGCAGAGCTTCCTCTTTGCACAATGAAAATGTTCTGGAGAGTGGGTGCACAAGAATGTGAATATAATCGGAATATGCTCAACACTACTGAACTGTCGATGACAACGATAAAATGTTTAAAATGGCTGCAATCTGGCTCACTTTTTTTAGAGCGTATAAGGTTTGGATTTTATCTCCAGCATCTAAAAGAAAATTAAGACGATGAATTTTATGTTATTTGTATCTCATGACAAGTTTCATAATGAGGTGACAAGATAAATAATAACAAGGAAATATGATATAGGAATAAATTTAATAAAAATGCAAAAAGTATATGCTGAAAAACTATTAAGACATAAATTGTATAAAATTAAAGAATATCTGGGCTATGGATGCACCTCAGTGATAAATCTTTTTTTTTCAATAATTTATTTTTATTTTATGTGCATTGGTGTTTTGCCTGCATGTATGTCTGTGTAAGGGTGTCAAATCTTGGAGTTACAGACAGTTGTGAGCTGCCATGTGGTTGCTGGGAATTGAATCCAGGTCCTCAGGAAGAACAGCCAGTGATCTTAACCACTGAGCCATCTCTCCAGCCCGGTAAATCTTTTTTTTTTTTTTTAAGATTTATTTATTGGGCTGGAGAGATAGCTCAGTGGTTAAGAGCACCGACTGCTCTTCCTAGAGGTTCTGAGTTCAATTCCCAGCAACCACATGATGGCTCACAACCACTTGTAATGAGATCTGGTGCCCTCTTCTGGCCTGCAGGGACACATGTAGGCAGAATACTGTATACATAATAAATAAATAAATTTAAAAAAAGATTTATTTATTATGTATACAATGTTCTGCCTGCATGTATGTCTTCAGGCCAGAAGAGAGCACCAGATCTCATTACAGATGGTTGTGAACCACCATGTGGTTGCTGGGAATTAAACTCAAGACCTCTGGAAGGGCAGCCAGTGCTCTTAACCTCTGAGCCATCTCTCCAGCCCCAGCCCGGTAAATCTTATACTAAGAAAATGGAAGGCCTCTAGGTTCAATCCCTAGCATCAACGCACACACACACACACACACACACACACACACACACACACACTTACTTGTGTGTATAGGATGTCTACATATATTATTAAATCATATTAAGAATCTACAAATAAAACCATATTATCAACTCAATAAATGCTGAAAAGACTTGTTTTACAAAATTTAAAACACAATTATGAAAAAAATTCTTATTGAACAAGGATCAGTCAGAGTGTGATGGCGCATGCCTCTAATCCCAGTACTCAAAAGGCAGAGGAGGAGGAATCTTTGAGTTCAAGGCCAGCCTGGTCTACACAGAAAGTCCCAAGACAACCAAGGCCACATAGAAAGACCCTATCTCAAAACAAAACAAACAACAGCAACAAAATGAGCCCAGGCTTAGGGGAGTCTCTAGTCTGACAAAGGCACCTACATAAAATCTAAAGCTACTGTTAGACTGAACGGTGAGAGGCCCAGTTCATCTGCAGGAAGCAGACCCGTGTGCAGAGCTAAAGGAATGGAAAACTCTACAGGGTTCCTGAATGGAAGCCTCAATATTGTTAAGATCCTGTTCATAAGACAGGTGTGGTGGGGCACGCCTTAGTCCTGGGTGGATCTGTGAGTTCAAGGCCAATCTAGTCGAATAGTGTGTTACAAGCCAGCCAGGGAGACATAGAAAGACCCTGTCTCAAAAAGACAGCCTACAGAATGGGAAAAGATCTTCACCAACCCCACATCTGACAGAGGACTGATCTCCACAGTATATAAAGAACTCAAGAAACTAGACATCAAAATACTGAACAATCCAATTAAAAAATGGACTAAAGAGCTAAACAGAGAATTCACAAAAGAAGAATCACAAATGGCTGAAAGACATTTAAAGAAATGCTCAACATCCTTAATCATCAGAGAAATGCAAATCAAAACAACTCTGAGATACCACCTTACACCTGTCAGAATGGCTATGATCAAAAACACCAATGACAGTCAATGTTGGAGAGGATGCGGAGCAAAGGGAACACTCCTCCACTGTTGGTGGGAATGCAAGCTTGTACAACCACTGTGGAAATCAGTATGGCGGTTTCTCAGAAAACTGGGAATCGATCTACCTCAAGACCCAGCCATACCACTCTTGGGCATATACCCAAGGAATGCTCAATCATACCACAAAGATACATGCTCAACTATGTTCATAGCAGCACTATTCGTAATAACCAGAACCTGGAAACAACCTAGATGCCTGTCAACTGAAGAATGGATTAAGAAAATGTGGTACGTATACACATTGGAGTACTACACAGCAGAGAAAAACAATGACAGCATGAAATTTGCAGGCAAATGGATGGAACTAGAAAATATCATCCTGAGTGAGGTAACCCAAACCCAGAAAGACAAACATGGTATGTACTCACTCATAAGTGGATACTAGATATAAAGCAAGGGATAGTCAGACTGCAACCCACAGAACCAGGGAGGCTATATAGCAGGGGGACCCTAGGATGACGTGGCTTGTAATAAATTTTGGTTTTACTTAATTACTGAGCAAGCCTCAATGAAACAGTTCACTATTAGGATAAGAATTTGTACTGTATCAAGCTGATAATAGAAAAATAAATTAATTAATTAAAAAAAAGAAAGACCCTGTCTCAAGAAAAAAGAGCAAAACAAGATGTTAGTTCATGTTAGTTCTTCTAAAACTGACTCACAAAGCAAGTGTGGCAGCATACAATCCCAGCACTTGAGACACACAGATAAGAGACCTCGATTTGAGGCCAGCCTAGGCAACAATATAATACCAACAATAAAAAGATCCAAGAGTTCGAGCCCAACAGAAGCACTTTTATTGCATAGAAACTGACAAGCAAAGGACCTAAATGAAGCAAAACAGCTAACAGAAAGAACAGGTGTGCTGGCTGGTTTTATGTCAACCTGACACAAGCCAGAGTCATCTGAGAGGAGGAGCCTCAGTTGAGAAAATGCCTCCATAAGATCGGGCTATAGGCAAGACTGTAGAGTATTTTCTTAATTAGTGATTGATGGGGGAGGGTTACCCCAGAAACTGTTCTAGGTGCTATAAGAAAGCAGGCTGAGTAAGCCATGGGGAGCAAGCCAGTAAGCAGCACTCTCCATGGCCCCTGCTCAGCTCCTGCCTCAGGTTCCTGTTCTGACTTCCTTCAATGACGAACTGTGAAGCTGAATAACCCTTTCCTCCCCAAATTGCTTTTGACCATGGTGCTTCACCACAACAACAGTAACCCTAACTAAGAAAACAGAATTAAGGACAGTCACTACCGGATTTCAAGGTTTACTAAAGAAACACTACCATCAAGACAAAGCGGAACCCGGTGTGGAGACATGAGCCTGTGATCCCTGCTGCCACAAAGTAGAAGCCGGAGGTTAGGAGCTCAGAGCCATCCTCAACCAGACATTGAACTCTCAAAAAAGCCTAAAACAAAAATATGCTTAAATTCTTTGCTCAAATAACTTGAATCTTTATCATTCATCCAAGGGAAATCAAGAAAGTAAAAAAAACCCACAGCCAGCCATCAGGTTTTCTGCTTTTGTTTTTTTGACAGTCTTGTGTAGTCAGGATCGACTTCCAGCTCACTATGTGACCAAGGTTGAGCTCTTCCTGATCCTCTAGCCTCTGCCTCCCAAGTGCCAGGATTACAGGTGGCGGCACCACTGCAAGCCCAGGTATCTTTATATAGATATGGATGATGATTGGGTGTGGCTGGACATGGTACAGAAATTTAGAATGCACTCACACACACAAACTCACAACATTTGACTAGAATCAAGAAGCCCCCACTACTTTCTAACTAGTCACCGCTGAAAGGAAGAAGACCAGGCTTTCAAGTGGTGCACACTGTCCCAAACCGGTCCGCACTCTACCTTTATGTCACTGTCAATTCTTTCCCACTCCTCTGCTGTAAAGTTGGATGCAGTTGCTGCAGGCTTGTCTTTCCTCAGAGCTCGACTTTCAGGAGCCAAGCCCATGAGGCGCTTTTCACAAAATTCCGTGAGTTCAGGATAGTAGCCTTCTTCACCGGACCTTGAAAAGCAGTTATAACTTTAGACTGGCATATTCTTTAGAGACCTCTAGACTGCTGGTTTGCAAACCTGGTTCTCTGGGGCCCCGGTACTTTGATTTCAAAGGCTGTGCAAGACTGGCGTCGGAATCCAGCAAATCTACAGCACCCACAGGGTGAGGATTCCAAGGAAACAGTGTGCATCACGTTCATCAAAGGTTGATACAGGGGTACACGCATACAGTTTGACAGCACCGCCATGGGGCTCTGGTAACTTCCTGCTTCAGGCCTCCCCAGCCATCTCTTCCCTGGGACCAGGCAGCAGTGAGTTGTGCTTGCTGTCACACCTTCCCTGCACAGCTGCTTTACCTCTTCTTGGACAATTCAGAGGAAACAAGAAGAGAACCCCCTTGGATCCAAACCAGCCTAAGTCCATGTGGGAAGTACATGCAGTCAGAACCCTCCAGAACCACAGTATAAAACCAATATGGAACCCACATAACAGCCTCAGTATTTGAAAATTCTCTAATACTTCACAATAAAGGGCAATCGCATAATTAAAGCTGGCATGCTGAAGCATGAAATTATTTTTTAAATGCTTACCTCAGCACACAAAGAATTTTTTCCAGGTGTTTCACATCTGAACATTTTTCAATATACTTGAAATCCAAATGCTCAACGGGAATTTTAAATGTCTTTGTTGTTCCAAAGCCCCACAATGATGGGCAATCCTTAGCAGTCATGGCTGAAACACAGTATAAGAAAATAGGTCTTGTAGTAGAACAGCTCCATAGGGTTGAGGAAATTGGCTCAGACCAGTTGCCAAGGCATGCACACAACATACTATGGTGATATTTTTCTTTTGTACCAAAATGTTAATTGTATGTTAATAAATAAAGTTGCCTGGGGGTCAGAGCTATTATCAAGCCATAGGAAAGCAGGGCAGTGGTGGTGTACGCTTGTGATCACAGCACTTGGTAGACAGAGCTAGGTAAGTCTCTGTATGTTCAGGAATACAGCCAGCATTGGATACACATGCCTTTAATCTCAATACCAACCACAGAACACCTGGAGGTCTATACAAACAGGCCGTGATGAGGCAGTCCTGTGGTTGGGTTTACAACCAATGAGAAGGCAGAACAGAGACTATATAAAGACTTTAACACAGGAAGCAGAGGCTCCTTCGGAGAGGTAGGACCACTGCAGGAGGAAGGGTAAGGTTTTAGCTTTTAGCTCTGACCTCTTGGCTTTCTTCTTTGCATTGGTTCTGTGTTTCTTATTTATAAGACGGTTGGTTACATCTACAACATACTCCTTATGAGCCAACCTGGAGTCTGCCTGAGGGCCTAGCAACAGGAGCTGTCAGAGTTTCTGGTCACTGTCAGAGTTCCTGATTGTGCCCAGCCAATGAGGGACAATCACACAGACTGGGTGTTGGGAGGAGGGTATATAAGGCCTTCCCTGTTATTGAATAAATGAGTTCGTTATTTGCCTTCAATGGACTCCATTTAGAGACCTCTAGACTGCTGGTTTGAAAACCTGGTTCTCTGGGACCCCCAGTACTTTGATTTCAAAGGCTGTGCAAGACTGTGCCGTTGATGCCACACCTTCTCATCTCCTCCCCCGAGGGAGCCGTTAGAATCCAAGCAACAAGGTGTAACCTAATATGTACAATAATTCAGCTCAGTTTGGGTAGCCGGGATTGCGGAGTGCTCCTAGAGGACAAGGGGTGGAGTGATTTTTTCCCAAAGAGGAAGGCTGTTTTGAACCTCTCTGATAACAAGTGTTAACATCAGCTGAGGCAACTATTCCTCAGGCATGTGTTCTCAGTCTTCACCTTAAACAAGACTGGAACAGAATGGCTGGACAGGTTTGGGTACATAAAGTATGCTTTACAAAACAATCAAATTGGGAGACTTCCTTGATGAAGTAGAACTATGTGCCTCTGCCATGAAACGAAGCTGCCACAGACAGAGCGAAAGCCCAGACAGCCGTCCAAGCCTCCTGCAAGGAACTCGTGTGCTTTAACAGCTTGATATGTAACAGTCTGTGTCTTAAAACTTGAAGTGTGGGGCTGGGAAGCTGGCTCAGTGGCCAAGCACAGAGGGCCTGGGTGTGATCGCCAGCACCTCCGCCATGCTTACAGTAACTCCTTTCAGGTGATCTGGAGCTCTCCTCTGACCTCTGTGGGCACAAGGTATGTGGGACACACAAGCACACACGCAGGTGAAACACCTACGTCCATAAAATAACAGTTTGCTTTAAAAAGCCTCGTCAGCGCTTTCCTCAAACTTAAAAATCTAAAGAATTAAAAAAAAATAAATAAGGCAGGGCCAAGTGTGGTGACTCACACCTCTAATCCCAGCACTTGGGAGCAGGGGGATCTCTGTGAGTTCTAGGCCAGCTTGGTCTTCAAAGAGAGCTCTAGGCCAGCCAAGGCTACACAGTGAGACCCTGTCTCAAAATAAATACATAAATGGCATTCAATATCTGAAAAATTTTCAAATTTACAAAATATGTCTGTCATAAAACCTTCACACTAACAGAGATTGGGGCGGGTGAGTGCTGTGACCAAAAACCAAAACCAGATTGCTTTCTGTTGCTGTGACAAACTCCATGACCGAGAGCCACTTGGGAATGAAAGGGTTAACTTCATCTTCGGCTCACAGGGGTGACAGTCAGGGCAGGAGAGCAGAGGCTGTGGAGGAACACTGCTTCCTGGCTCACTCCCCATGGCTCCAGTTCCGCTACCTCCTCATACCTCCCAGGACCACCCACAGGGGGTTGGGTCCTCCAACATCAATCATTCATCAAGAAAATGTCCCACACACTGGCCAATCTGATGAAGGCAATTCCTTAATTTCAATTCCCTCTTCCTAGATTGTAAACCCTTCAAACCACTCAAGTGGCCAGGCCCCTCCCCCGAGGGCCTCTAACTGCCAGGTTCCACCCACAGAACACTCCAACTGCCCTAAATGCTGGACCCTGGCCTAACCCTGTACAGCAAAAAGCCAATCTCTGGACATGGAATCCCACCAATCTCCACCCTGGAAAGCTCCACCCTGAAGAGTTCCACCCCCTACCCAAGAAACTATATATAAGCCCTCTATCCTGTTCAGTTTGCTGCTGTGTCTTTCTGGAACAGAGGCAGCCATCCTTCTGGTTTTTTCCCTCCCAATAAATCTCTTGGGTGAGGTTTGTTGTGTGGTGTGACTTTGTGGTATTCCTTGGCTTCCAGCTGCCAGGATACCTTTCCATCCGAGCTGCGATGCTTACATTTGGTGCCATGACTCAGGCTCTCCTAGTGCCCGCATTTCCCCTCATGGTCTAAGCTGCACTGGGACCCTATCCCTCATCTCCAGTTCACCTGCAACAGACTCACCTTCTGGCTCACCAATCGCTCAGCACCCCATCCACCAGAATCAATCAGGTAAGTTTTCCCTTCGAGTCTGAGGAAGTGACTGTTGTGCGTCCGGCACCCCTCTAGTACTCTTGGAAGTGGAGGTACCCCCACTTAAGTCTCTAAGGCTACGTACAGATGGCCCTCGTCACCTGACCACACTCCCCACCCCTGGAGCTGTATAATCAGGCAGTTTCCTTAGGCCCAGTTGGGTTATAGCATTCCGTCCTGTGTCCTGTGCTCGCCCACGGTCTTCTCCACAAAAAGAAGCCACAAAAGTCTCCTTTTTCCAGTCCTTTCCTCTGGATGAGACCCTTCCCTAGAGCTCGGTTTTCTCTTGCCTTTTCACCTTTACGGAAGCCCTAGTTGGCCCTCGTTCATTCGGTCCTCCTTGAGTCCAGGGGATGCCCGAGACTACAGGCTTCAGTGGCCTTTCCCCTCACCTCTCTAGAGAATCCGTGGGAACTCAGCACTCCAGACCCTCCCATTCCCCTTGGGATGCCTCTTAGAAACCCCCAGCTCTCCATCTGACACTTGACCTGAAGGGCACTAAATTTACTTGCTTTTGCAATTAATTTCGGCTTCAATACCCCTTAGATAATCAGTCTGAAGGGCTATCTAATGGCACCTTAGATCCTAATATTTGAGACATTTACAATGACTGTGATTGGGGAAATAGAGACTTCCCCATTCCCTATTTCTCTGCTCCAAGCCCTGTTTGTTTTTGTCTAGTCCCCCACCCCCACACACTGTGTAAATGTCCTGTCTTTCAAGTTACCGTAGATGGATCCGTAAGTTTGTTGCAAAGTGGGGGCTAGGAGCGAAACCTAGCAGGAGGGGGAGGAAGCACAGGAGTAGCCAGCTGCAGCATGCACACACCCTGCACACACCCCTCGCTGGCTGGTGCATCTACCAGCTCCTTCCTGTAGTGTCCTCTGTCTGTGTCTAGGGTTCAAAAATTCCTGTCTTAAGCCTTCGTTGTTAGTTTACTGGGTTCAGTTTTACTGGGATTCAGGTGTCTTTTAGGTATGAGGGGCACTGGACCATTGTTTTATGCTGTCCCACTTCAATTAAAAGCTGGCTCTGGAGTTAGGGTGTGGCTCTCCCTCCTCTAGACTCAAGCATGCTTGTTTAAAGGTTTCCTCTAAAATCTCCATCCCATATCAGGCGAGTCACCTGCTGTGTGACAGAAAGGGGAGAAAAAACGAGATAAAGGGGCAGACTCTTCCAGTGGGGACTATTGTACTCATCCCATACGCTTTTGGTTTTGTTCTCTGAAACTTTTGCTAAGGTATAAATCTTGCCTCAAAGATCTGTAAGCATATTGGGTAAGGTTACAAGTCTGAAAAATCAGTAACACTGGGGTTAATAGTTAAGAATCCATACTTAGGTAATCTTAAAGGAACCATGTAGTATATGATGCCATTTTAGGATAAACCAAGGAGGAAACAACTCCTAGCTATGAAGCCCAAACCAAATAATTCCTCCACTATTTTCTATCACACTAGTGAACCTTCCCTTGCCAGCCTCAACCAGGAGTCCCTTCTCTTTCTACAGTTCCCCTTTCTCCCTCCTCAGCAACAGGCTGCCCACCCAGTCAGAGTTGAGTATGGGGCATTAAAGCAGAGTACTCCACTATCACATGAGACCTTGATCTATGAAAACCAACTGTATATGCAATATATCACCCAATATTAGAACCTCACCTTCCATGATGTTTATATGATTCTCGTCAACAATCTTCTCCCAGAGGAGTGTAGGCGAGTCTGGGACCAGGCTATAGCCCCAAGGAGGAATATACCCCAAGGAGGAATCCTAGCTAAGAATCGATTTATAACTTGCCTCCTGACCAGTATCCACAAGGCTGCCCTTAAGGTGGTAAACTATAAAAAAGTCCAAGGGGTCATCCAGGAAAAGCATGAAAACACATCTTCATTCCTAGACTGCCTTACAAAGGCCATCTTGCAGTATCCCAATCTGGATCCTGAGACCCCCGGATCAGAAACAACTCCTTATGACCTACCTCTCTCAGAATTTCCCTGATATTAGGGCCAAACTCAAATGTCTAAGGAGAGGACCCCTGACTCCACAGGCAGAAGTCTTCACTGCGCCTTCAAGGTGTACCATGGGAGAGAGGAAAAAGCCCCCAAACAAAAATACCTGATGATGGCTTAGGCCTCTCAGCTAGCCAAAGCAAAAGCCCAGGCTCCCTGGTCTCCTAAAGTCCAAGAACCTCGGTATCCTTGTTTCAAATGTGGTCAGGAGGGTCACTGGGCCCGGACCTGTCTGAATCCTCGTAAACCACTCAGACAATGTCCAAGGTGCCATCAAGAAGGCCATTGAGGTGTTGATTGCCCCCATGTCCCTTGCGGCATGAGGACATCAAGCCCAGATCGCCCTTCATCTGACCTCCTTGGTCTGGCCATGAACATGTGAGGGGGCCCTGGGCTCCCTTGGCCTGTCGACCGACCTCACTGACAGGGAGCCTCAAGTAGTTATCACAGTATCAGGGCGATTCATCTCCTTTCTTCTGGACACTGGGCCCACTTCTTTGGTCCTGATGGAGTTCTGGGGACCCACCTCTCCTTCTCATTCTTCTATTGTTGGAGTAAGGAGACAGCCTTACCAGGCTCACCAAACCCCAGCACGTAGTGGTATCTTGAGGGGTATTCTCCTACCCATTCCTTCCTAATGGTGCCAACCTGTCCTGTCCTCTTGCTGGGAAAGGACCTCCTAGCCAAAGTGGGAATCTCTATTTCTTTTGCTCCCCCATCCGCTTGACCCCAGGCTCACCAGCCATTCCCTTCCTCCTCCTCCTCCAAACCACACGATCTGACACACCTCTTCCCTTACCAAACTCCCAGGTAGATCTGCTCCCCACTTCTCCCTTTAATACCCCCATCCTAGCAGTTATAAAAGCCAATGGAACCTACTGCTTGGCTCAGGATCTCCGACAAAGCAACTCAGCAGTAGTTTCCTTTCAGCCCATGTCTTAACATTTCAAAACCACTCAAGTTGCTGATTTGACCCTTAAGATGTATGCAGACCACTTGTTTCTGCTGGCTTCTGCTACCTATCATGTTTAGTTCCAAATTCTTCAGCTGCTTCTTCCTCCACCTGTTCTAACCATCCATCTCTCCTCACCTACCTGGTAAATGTCCTTTGACTGGCTCCTGGAGCCTGCCACACCCTCCAGGGCCTCACCATGTGGGCAACTATTGGAACGTCCCTGTTTCCTGGCCTCCTCCCCCAGGAGCTGCCTGCGAAGCCCCCACAGCTTCCTTGAGCCCATCTGGGCCTCTGCAACCTTGTCCCTCCTGTCTCTCAACTTCCACTTGGAGCTTACAGAAACTCCCTCCAGCGGAGTTCACTTTGCGACCCTTCCCCTCATCCTCCATGGACTCTAATTTTATTAAAGCTTCTCTCTGGCCTTAGTACGTTCAAACGGCCAAAATTGACATTCTCTGATTTTCTGCCACTGTACAAATGATCCCAAATTCTCTTATATCTGAACTTGCTTTCTTCTCTATTTCTTTTACCTACACCTATCTGGAGTAGCTCTTACATATGGATGTTGATCATCCAAGAGACCCTCACCTCTAGTCAACAGCCCGTCCTAACAGGGTCAGGAAATTACTCTACATCAGGCTATCAAAGGCTGATTCAGTCCCCTATAACTCTCCTATCCATCTCTCCTTCACTGGGGCTTATCATCTAGGCGTGTTTTCTCTATTCTTGTATGATAATTCCTGTCCTGAAAACAAAGAATCATAAAAACAGGGTTTATAATAGGATTAAAAAAAACAATGCTTGTTTAATAAGGTATTAAAGCTGCACATTCATGTACTTATACGGGAACGTACAGATGTTATAAAGGTCTGAGAACGTGAAAACTTAGTAAGCACTGAGGATAACAAGTTCTGAGGGTCTAAGAAAGTGTTGTCTGAGCATGTGAAAGATGAAGTAAGTTTTGAAGGTATAAGAAAGTGTTATGTAAATGAAAGTTCTGAAGGTGTAAAAAAGTGTATTAAAGTGTCATGTTCCTGAAAGTTCTGAAGGCACAAGAAAGTGACTTAAGATGATGGAAATTGTTTCAGATTTCTTTCCCCTCTACTCTATTGTTAAATCTACACTTAATGGTTTAACTAGATCACTTGTACGGTGGGGTCTGGAGATTGCTCACCAGCAGGTTGCCAAAAGGAGATACTTATCCCTGTGACACCTAAATCAACTTCTAAAACACCTGTCCCCTATTCCTTCTTCTTTATGATCAAACTAGAGATCACCATCAATGTTGGCCAGATGTAGGCTGCCCTTAGCAGTCCTATAAAAGATAAGATCCGACAACTTCAGACAGACCTTCAAAACGTAAGAAACATCTTGATGCCTCTGGCCAGTGGGTCACTGACAGTCCAACATGACACTGGACGCTGCCCTTCTCACCCTCTCCTCCTCCTTCTCCTAATCTTGCGTGTCGTACCCTGCCTTATAAACTTCTTGTCTAGATTTCTTCAACAGCAGATCCAAGAGATTTCTAACCAGACTTTTAACCAGTTACTATTACGGTTTTACCAGCCCCTGGCTACAGAGCCAGAGACCTGCAGCACCGGGTTACATCCTGCTGATGAAGATCAAGATTGCCTGAAGAACCTCGACGGCCTGATTTAGCAGGAAGTAGTCTAGTGATAACATTGCCCCCTTTCCTGTGACCTGTTATTAATAATAAACAAAAAGGGGGGAATGTAAGCCCCTCAAACCACTACAGTGGTCCAGGTTCCACCCACAGAATACTCTAACTTCCCTAACTGCTGTGCCCTGCCCCCACCCTGCACAGGAGTGGCCAGCTCCCCCCCCCCACTCTAACTGCCAGGTTCCACCCACAGAACACTCTAACTGCCCTAACTGCTGGCCCCTGGCCCCACCCTGCAGAACAAAAAGCCCAGTCTCTGGACATGAAATCCCACCAATCTCCACCCTGGAAAGCTCCACCATGAAAAGTTCCACCCCCTTCCCAAGAAACTCTATATAAACCTTGTATTCTGTTCAGTTTGCTGCTGTCTCTCACCCAAGCAGAGGTTTTTTTCCCTCCCAATAAATCTCCTGTGTGAGGTTTGTTGTGCGGTGTGACTTTGTGGTGTTCCTTGGCTTCCAGCTGCCAGGACACCTTTCCATCCGAGCTGCGATGCTTACATAGATGACCCCAGTTTGTGTTAAGTTGACAAAAACAACCGAAAAACAACTGACCAGCACAGACAGCATGCATCACAAATTTCTGTAGCAACAGTTCAGTCACAGCGTGCAATAAAAAGCACAATCGTAGCCGGACATGGTGGCGCACGTCTTTGATCCTGGTACTCCAGAGGCAGAAGCAGGTGGAGCTCTGTGAGTTCAAGACCAGCCTGGTCTACAGAGCGAGATCCAGGACAGCCAGCGTGACACAGAGAAACTCTGTCTTAAAAAAAAAAAAAAAGAAACCACCCCCCCCCCCCAAATAAATAAATAAATAAAGCTAGGAGAAAAACTTTGAAAAAAATCACGTTAATCAAGATTCACAAGCTCCTTTAAGTTCTGCTAAGTACTTTTTTTTTTTCTGGTAGAATCCTTAAACCTGTGACAATTAAAAAATGCTAGCTTTTCTACTGGGAGGTAAATTATACACGAAAGATGGGAAGGTGAACTCATCATTGGTGCGTTCTGAATCGTTCCAGCTGTGTTCAGCAGTGGCTGGAACCCTCCCCTCATACTCCTGTTTGCTTCCTGATGCAGCTGTACTGCCCTCCTGATGCAGCTGTGCTGCCCGGCCACTGGCTGGCCTGCAGTGTGCC
>CABHPH010150264.1:0-16104 GCA_902168325.1 Peromyscus nudipes
GCTGGCCCTCAAGCCTGTTAGGTATGAGTCATCACACAGTTTATTATTAACAGACATGCAACAAGATCTTGCCAAACAGGTAGTCATATTAGATATTAAAGAACCATGAAAGTCAGGAGTTTTCCTTAAAGTGAAATGCACATAGATCATGGAGCTTCTTAAATGAGATAAAATCGAACATTGAGAGAATCAAAGCACTTACTGAATACTGAATGTTTTATGATGTGCTGTAATTGAAGACTTTCCTTAGTGGAAAAAAAAAACTGAAATACTCTACACAATTTAAGAAATACTGTATAATGGAAGAAAAAAACTTTTCATATCCTGAAAAAATATCATACTAAAAAATGTAAGGTTAATAGAATATAAATCATGTACTATCTGAATTTCTTTAAACTTTTAGATGTCATAAATATTTTTACTTTTTAAAGTTTTTATTAGTTCATTGAGAATTTCATAAAGTATGTTTTGATCAAATTCACCTCTACAAGTCTCCCCTAATTAACACATTCCCTGCTCATTAAAATTTGTCATATACATATTCATCATATACATATACATTATGTGTGTAATAGCTCTGGTTGTTCTGGAACTCTCTCTGTAGACCAGACTGGCCTAGAGCACACAGAGATCTGCCTGTCTCTGCCTCATGAGTAATGAATCGGATTAAAGTTGTGTGCCACCATTAAAAATCCTTCAAAAACTTCTGTTTAACTCTAATGAGGATTTCTACATAGGCCATAAAGTGGTTGGAGGGATGCAAATTGATAACAAAGTGATTCTGGAAAGAGTTTTGTGACATGAAAGAACAGGATGATTCTGGAGGTTTTGTGGTTGAAAATTAACACTAAATATGTGCGGTGGGGACAGTTATTGTCTACTCTCTCTGATAGGGAAAAATAGCAGAGTAAAAGGAGTTAGTTTGTGATCAAAATTTTCCTTTTTTTTGTCATGAATCATGATGGAGTTTAAGAGACTAAGAATCCCTTTTTAAAAATTTATTTTTAATGATCTTACAAACTAGTGAGTTTCCATGAGGCTTCTTTATACATTCTTGGTTTGGTTATCCTGTTCTTTATTCTCTCCCCAGTCTCCCCTACTTAAGCACTAAACCTCCAGAATCATCCTGTTCTTTCATGTCACAAATGTTTTACTATGGCTCTAATCATGTTTTCTTAGGTTACAACATCATAGGTTTCGAGACAGACTTTTTTATATACACATTCCATTATAATTGCCTCTTTTCTAACCCAATCCTACGTTTCCTCACGCTCTAGACCACTTCTGCTTGAACATTTTCACCATCAGTATTCTTCTTCTCTTTTATTTTACCTTCGTGCTACCATCCTCCCTCTTCTAATGCAGTCCCTCCCAAAAGACCCTTCTATTGTTTCCTGGCTTCCAACTGCCAACCAAATTAAACACACAAAATATTCAATTTGAATCTGGGATCCCCAAATGAAAGAGAACACACAGAAGTATTCTTTCTAGGCTCAAATAGCCTCACCCCATATATAATTTTCCCAAATTCCATCCGTTTCAATGCAAAGTTAATGATTTCAACTTTATTTATAGCTGAGAAATATTCCCTTGTCTCTCATTCTATTTATATAACACATTTTCATTGTATCATCATCAGTCAATGAACATCTAGGTTAGTTCTTTTTCCTAGATAATACAAACAGAGCAACAATGAACATGGACAGGCAATTGTAGTAGAATATGAAGTCAGGTAAGCATATTTCTTGGTGTATTCTAGGTGGGTTATAGGATAGTTCCAGTTCTAGATTTTGAGAACCCTCCAGACTGATTACCAAAGTGTCTCTGCTAGGTTTTACTCACACCAGCAGTATATAAATGTTCCTCTCTCCCCAGATCTATGTTAGCACTTGTTCTTATTTATTGTTACTTGACAATGGCCATTCTTACTCAGGTGAGATACAATCTTGCATAGAAAGACTTTGAATGAGGGAGTAACGGGTGGATATGATCAAAGTACATTGTGTATATATATATATATATATATATATATATATATATATATATGAAATCTTCAAAGCATAAAAATGTTAACGCAAAAGAGAGTAAGAGCTACTGGCTTTAACAGGAAGCTTGTGAAGATGTAAAAGGCTAGTAAGGAAGCATCTCCAGTAACAGTTGCCTAGAGAAGATGAAGAGAGAACAATGTTCTTTGGCAATGAGTGGCAGACACAGGTAGAGAGCAAAAAGTATAGACTAAACATTGTCCCTAATGGACATAGATCTGGAAATCAGTGGATATGAGCACTGTTGAGTCTTCTACTCTGTACCCAATTTCATTCACTCAAAATGTTTTTTTTTATGGTGGATTGGACAATATCTGAGTAGGATGATTGCTTGAAAAACTTGATGTTTAAATTAAAGACTACAGATTAAAGGAAACATAAGTGATAAGTATGTTAAAAAATAAGTGTAATGGGTCTGATGTAAAAGAATAGGACATAGAGGGAATTATAGGAAATTTTGAGGAGTAGAGGTAATCACTAAATAGGCCTGTGCTTCACAAAGGAGTAGCTGTTATCAAATAGCTGTGTTGGCCCAGAGGTGCTGACCATCTCCTCCTATTTATCTTTTTTCTTCCCTACTTTTTTCCTCTCCAACTCTCTCATGTTTCTTCCATTCCTCCTCCACCATCACAGCTAGCCTTTTCTTTTTTCCTTTCTTTTCTCTTGTGTCTGCAGTATTTTTAATGAGTATGTTAAAGCCCCAGTTTGCCCCATTTTCCAATTGACAATGCTGTCAATAAAAGTGTGCGTGTGTGTGTGTGTGTGTGTGTGTGTGTGTGTGTGTAACATGCACATGCATAGAGAAGAATGTTAGGTATCCTGCTCTATCATTACTGCCTCATCCCTTGACACAGGGTCCTTCGCTAATTTGGAGCCAGGCTGGCAACAAGTCAGCCCCAGTGACTCTGCACTGCTCCTAACACTGGGATTGCAGAAATCATGGCTACACTGCATTTTCCACATAGATTTTTACCAAAGTACAGGTCCTCATGTGTGTACAGCAAGTTTTCTTACCCACTAAGTCATCTCTGGCTCCCTAGACTGCCATTTTTAAACTCTGATCTAGAGGGTTTAATTGCAACAGTTAAAAGTATTTAATTCAGCACTAAGAACAATGAAAACAAGCTAATGAGTTACTAGTTCCATTAAGATGTATTAATAAAATGTAATTGAAGCGTTCCATAGGAATCAACCTTCTATG
This sequence comes from Peromyscus nudipes, assembly GCA_902168325.1. Taxonomy (NCBI): domain Eukaryota; kingdom Metazoa; phylum Chordata; class Mammalia; order Rodentia; family Cricetidae; genus Peromyscus; species Peromyscus nudipes. The sequence goes on from CABHPH010150264.1 coordinate 3,247, forward strand.
CATTCCTCTGATGCCAAATCGAGGAAGTGGTGCTTATATTGAGTGCATCTTTCAGGACTTTTTAACTTTACTGACTAGTAGCATTTTTTGTTGTTGTTGTTGCCAGTATTTAATGTAGTATGCAGCTTTAAACTGAGAATTGTCACATCTATATGATTAAGTGAATGAGAAAATTATTCAGAATATCTGCAAATACTTCCTAAGTATAAGATCCACTGCAAAAAATGATATTGTGGATATCCCACTGCCAGAAGCATATGGAGTTAGACTGCACACAATCAAAGGCATTAAATTGTAAAGAACAACCCTGCTAGTCCCCCCAGGGTATGACCTAGATAAAGCAATAGTTAGTTTCATCTTTAATTTAAGTACTTCTAAGACAGGGTGAAATCCATTATTAAAATCTTCACTGTGGCTCAATCTATTTTAAACTATGTCCTTAACCAAGTTGGATACTGTAGAGATGTGAAAATATAATTCTTTCCATTGTTGTGTATGTCCTTTGAAATCTTCACCCTCTGAATCCACTTATGGAGAACAATTAATCATATTTTCAGTTATTAAATATGTTCCATATCCAGAACCATGGAGAACTTTATTATTTTAGCTAAGGGGATTGCTCTCCTCATAACAAGTTTTCATTATCTTTTTAGGTTCCCTTCTTTTCAACACAGAGCACTGAACATGCTAAGTATTAATGGATCTGTTTTAACTTGTGAATCAATAGCCAGACACCACTGGAGCTGTAAGAGTCTTAGGAAAGATCAGAGATAAAATGAGAGTATTTTTATAGATTATATCTCTCAAAATTAATCATTATTGAACATTTAATAACTTTTAGAATCAGAACTTTACACCCTTTACTATTGACTACTTCAGTACACTATTTCAAAATAAATAAAATAAAACCACAAGTTCTATTCTACAGTTTTGGAAAAAGGAGCCCATCCATGGTTATGAACTAGTACATTTTGTTGTTGCTTACCTTGACTCTTCCTTTGGGTAACTTGACTTCTTGAAGAAGAATAAGGACAGGTTTCATGATGAAGTGTCACTCTTAGAGACATATGTGTTAGAGCTCTGTTCTCTACTGGTAGCACTATTTTGGAAGGCTCTGAAAACCTTAAGAGGCGGGCATGGGTACAGCAAGTAGGTAAGTGAAAATTGTGATTTGAAGACACTATTTTATCTTACTCATCTTTTCCTCACCCTTTCCATTTCTTGTATACCGAGAGGTGAAACACATTGCATTCATACACCTCTGCTACTGTGACGTTCTGTCCAAACATATGGTGACTAACAATCACGGGTTGAACTCCATAAACTGTGAGCCAAAATGCCTCTTCCCTTCTTCTGAGTTTTCTGTGTCAGATATTTTGTAGTAGAAACACAAGGATAACTTCTACTAGGAAAACTACTTGAAAAATAGGGATCAATATACTTATTTTATTGTGTTCCAGTGCAGTGGCCTAAAAAGCATTGTTCTATTGGTGTGAAGAGAAACCATGACCACAACAACTCTTTATTAAGGAAAACATTTAACTGGGGTCTTGCTTCTAGTTTCAGAGGCTTAGTTCATTGTTACCCTGGTGGGAAGTGTGGAGGAAAGAATGGCAGCATGGTGCTGGAGAAATGACTAAGAGCTGCATCCTGATCCACAGGCAGAGAAAGAGAATGGGCTTGGTACAGTCTTTTGAAACCTTAACATCCACCTCCATGACATACTTTCTCCAACAGGGCCATACCTACTCCAACAAGGTCATACCTCCTAATCCTTGTAATCCTTTTAAATAGTTCTGCTCTCTGGAGGCCAAGCATTCAAATATATGAGCTGATGGGTTTAGGGCATCCTTATCCAAACCACCACAACCACCTTTCTAAGTTATTTCAACAGTTTGGACAAAGAAAGTGTGCTGTCTTATGGGACTAAAATGGATAGGAGTTAAATTAAATAAGGGAATGGATCTGGAGGTTTTTTTTCCCCGCAAATATATAAGGTTGTACTTTTCCACTTTATAATTATTATGATAACAATTATACAAATTTTAGAATAAATACTGATCTTAATCCCTGAGCTGCTGTGGATAGCAATCACAACAGATTAGATGATGTTACACACTCCATATTCCCAATACCTGAAGCTTGAAGAACAGAAAATTACTGTTACTTGTACCATGTTCCTGGAGAATCACTACAATGTGGAAGACACAATACGTGACCAAAGTTGATGAGGAAGCTAAACTTGGAATATTGGACATTTCTGTCATGTTGGGATACTGGCAATAATTCCAAGTCAACATTCTCAGAAGATAGCCTGCTGAAAGTGTGTAGGAGTGAATTCTTTCTAGGGTTGATGCATAGCATCAGAAAGAAACAATTTTCTCACAATGCTTTAGGATGTAAGTCCAAAGTCAAGAAGGTGCTGAATTGTTTCTTCTGACATCTCTCTCCTTGTTTGTTAAATGAATCCCCCTAAGGTATCTTCATATAATATCCCCTTACATGTGTGTCTTAATATCATCTCCTCTTCTGTTGAGGTCACCACTCATACTAAAGTACACTCTACTCTGATTAGATTATTTTTAGTGCAATCAGGTCTTTGTTCAAAGATGTTTTTATTATTTTATTTTTTAAAGTACACATATACCTGTATGGGTAGATGCACATGAGTTCAGAGCTTGACGAAGCAAGAAGAGTGTATTGGATCCCCAGGACTAGGGTTACAAATGGTTTGAGGTGTTCAATGTGTGTGCAGGAAACCAAACTTGGGTCCTTTACAAAAGCATTAACCATTCTTAGCTGCAGAATCATCTCTCCAGCCCCATATAATCATATATTTAAAGAACTTATACAACTCAAACACAGTATTGTGTAGAGGTAATGGGGTGGGATAAGATACTCATTTAAGAAATAAATAAGGATAAAATTTAGTCAATTGCAGAGCCCTACCAAATAGAGGATCTGATGAAAGAGGTGAATGGCTTCAGTCACTACCTCAAGTATCATTGCCTGTTATGCTGAAGTTTCTCATCTATAGATGGTATTGAATAAAGGCATTAATAACATACTTCCTTTCGGTTGAAATTACTAAAAATTGTCCTCATTTTTTGTTTGTTCTCCAGTTTCTAAATAAATCTACAATATGACTCAACTATTCACAAAATACTTGCTATTCTACTCCACAGATACCAGATCTGCCATGTTTATTGTTGCCTATTATAACATATAGGAGATGGAAACAACCTAGATGTGCTTTAACTAATGAATGGATAATGAAAAAGTGGTACATTTACACAGTGGAATACAGCTAAATACAACTGTAAAGAAATGAAATCAAGAAATTTGCAGACAAATGGATAGACCTAGAAAAAAATAAATTGTGTTATGAACCCAGACCACAGTAGACAAATGCCACATATTCTCTCTCATTGGCAGTTCCTAGATCCAAATCTTCAGATATTAAGTTTATTTAGCATCCCTCTTTAAAGTAGCTTACCTTTTCAGAAAATAGAGACTATCACAGAAAACCACCACTGGATACAACGCAGTGATCAACAGATTGTGGGGAATGCAGCCCCAGTGTATACATCTGCATCAGAGGCCCTGTATCTATGACTCAGTGAACATCAAAGCCCTGGAGTACCAGGAAGTCTGCTATGAAATATTTTCTCACAGAAATAGCTGCATAGATAAGATTTGAACAATGGGAGTATCAGTACACATGGTAACACAGAAGGGGAAAATTCTCACAGGGTCACATCCTTGTTTAAGGAACTATAGGCAACTGATGACTGCTAAGAGAGGTAGAGTCAGCCTCTTCCAGACATGAGTCTCTTAACTGGTTGTCCAATATAAAGTGGCTATGCCTGGAACCACATGAACACAAACAACAAAAACAGACTCAGCAGGTTGTATTTATATATTTATGCATACATTATATATATATATGTGTGTGTGTGTTATATATGTATGGAACAATAGTAATTGGGTAGAAAAGGCTATTAGTTTGAGAGTAGGGGAAGACGTGGACTGAGTTGGAGGCAGGGGCTAGAGAGAGGGAAGGTAAGTAGAAAGTAATGGAACTATATTTTAATTAAAAATATAAAAAGTAAAAAACATTTATATAAAATAAAATATAAAACAGCACAAAACATATACATATATATATAATCACATATGTGCATATAATTTCAGAAAATCATATACCATCCAAGACCAAAAGTCTATTTCAGAGATCACAGAGTACAATCCATCAGGAAATATCTTAGAAAGCAGACATATTACTCGGCTCATTAAAGCATGAGCTTGCTCAACTCAGAATGAAACTGCCTCAGTTAGGTTAGTTAAATAGAAAGAAGGGGGAAGCTACCAGCAAGGCAATTTATTCTCCCACGATTCCATCTCAAATGCTGGTTTAACATTACACAGAACACAAGAGTATTAAAGCAGATTTGTTCCCCTGTGTGAGCACTTCACTGATAATTTGTTCCATCCGTTAAGGAAAGCAGAAGCTCTAGGGAATTCCTTTAAATTTATCAATGAAATAGCATCATTACTTTGTCTGTGACTCATTAACGATATAATCTCATCTTGATTCCCACTATCAGTGAATGGAAAAGAATATTGATCAGTTGTTTTAGAAATAGAATGGAGGCTTCAGTTTCATGATTGTATAATAACATCATAATGGGAAAGAATTGGAAAGAGGCATTGTCATTATTTCAGGTATAGAACAAACAGCCTTGACATTCTGAAGGATAAATTTGGTATGTTTTAATAAATTTTTCTCTCTGCAATATGGGTATGGAAACTGGGGTATACAAGAGAACTCAGTTCTTTAAAAATATAAAAGAATATTCAAAAAGTCTTGTCAAGAACTCTATTACATTATTTTATTTGAAACACTAGTTTTTAAATTTTTTATTTATAATATTTCTAATATTTTAGAAGTTGTAAGCTTAACCATAATGTAAGGGCTTTATTTTGATTCCTATAAAACGAAATGAAATTTCCACCTCAAGACATTTCTGTCAGTTTCTACACTCTAGCAGAAAAATGTAATATAGGAAATGTCATCATGCAGTCATTTCCAGGTTTTGTAAGTCATTTTAGGTTTAAATTCAGTCATATCTGAAATTCTCAGAAGTAAGTGAAAGTTTCACCTGCAGTATGCCACTCAGATGCATTCTTTCCCCGAGCCCCAGGGATGTCTCTTTTCTCTTGCTGACCAGAGCAAGCACCAACTCTTGTGAGTCCCCAGAATGTCATGACAATATGCCTCAAATAGAGCCTTTCTCGGTGGCTTTGCATTCTTGATGTTTGCCCCGGAACCTATGGAAAGTTTCTCCATTCACTCTGATGCATCATACATTTCAAGACCTACCAGTCAAGGCTGGGGTGGAGTCCAGGTACTTGGCTCCGGATTGCATTAAAATGCCTTGTGGTTTCCTTTATAACTCAATTGTTCTCTATTTTTCCAACGTCTTATTTTGTCTGTGAATAATATTTGCTAGAGGAGGGAGTTTTGTACAACCTATCAAACGATGGGGCTTTGGGGATTAACTGGAAAAGGATAGCATGGTGGCTCTTGGTGCCTTTTCCTTGAAACAATGGAGGCTTCTTAAGGATCAGTAGGCAGAAAGAGTGTCTCAGGGCAACGCAGGGATCATCAGGATTGAAAAACAAAATCAACCTGCATGTCCTGCTTGACAGCTCCTCTCCTCATTTTAGATTTAGGAATTGTTTAGGGTTTAGCAGAATTCTGGAAGAGAAAGAAGTCAAGCTTTGGAGGGTTTACATCTTAGTTTGCCATTTTAAAGCTCTGCCATGTATTCCAATATATCTTTTTTTCTGAAATATTTCAAAAGTGTTTGTATTTAGGATTGCATGCAAACAGCCCACATACTGGGCAGTGTGTAATCTCTAACTAACACACGGTAGCTATCATCACTGACATCAGAATTTTATGTTGTACTAAGCAGCTCTTGGTAGGCTTTTTTTCCCTAGTGACTTTGCTTTGCTTTCTCTTTGTATAACTCAAAATGCGACTTCCAACATCACCATTTATTGTCCCAAAGTCTTTTTTTTTCTGTTATCATGAATCAAGCAGAGCCAAGCAGTTTCCCTTGCACTCAATTTCTTCCACTTCATTTTCTCCATTGTTCTTATTTTACATTTAAAAGCCATTCTCTTATGGTTTAGGACAGTTAGAATCCAAAGCAGATTTTCCTTTTTATCAGCATGACAGGACATTAAGATTCTATAGTATTGTGTTTGCTATACCACTGAGGTTTAATTCTTCCCTTTCCTTTCCTCATGGGACTAAAATACTTTTCCTAAGTGGTTTCACAAAAAAAAATTAAAAATGGTTTTTCCCTTGGTTTGAAATGGTGTGAGATAACCTGAAAAGGCTAAACTGAAACTAAGACATGTGAGGTATCTACTGTCTGTTTTATGTGTTGTTCACTGTGGCTGCAGTCGCCTCAGTTATTAAATAGTTAATTTGAACTAAGTTACCTCCAAGAGTTTCCATTCTAATTCAACTGGTGCCTGTTTTGGTCTGGTTTTTAGTAAGATTGAGATCAGCAGTCTTTAGTCACCTCTGCTTTAGACATTACCCCAGGCATTTCACATATAGCACTTTATTTAATGACCCCTGTAGTAAGGGATGTTTAAGTTGCACTTTACAGATTAGGAAACAGAACCTTAGTGAGGCTAACTGTCTTAAATGAGGCCATAAAAGTAGGGGGTCATAGAAATTGTTTTAGTAGAAACCATGACTTCCTGGCTCCAAACACTGCTGTATAATAATTACTGTCTTTGCTTTTTAATATACTCTTGATTTTTATCTCCTAGTGTTTTAGTTTTTGACTATTACTATAATGTTTCTTAAAGAACATTTGTTCTAATAATCTTTCGAAGGCTGAACACAGAACAAGTATTTAACACCAGAATTGGAGAAGCAATACATTTGAAAATAATTGTAGCTAATGTTAAGAATGCTTAGAATGCTTAATTTTTATGTAATATGAAAATGTATTAATGACATAGTTATAACTTTGATAAGATTATCAAATTATTTTCTGCAATAGCTGACCTAGAAAACTGAAACCTTTTTTATTGTTAATAAACAATGTTTAAGCTGCAATCTGGTAAAAGGAGATTAATAAAACTAAGGAATGTTAGAGAGTAATTTCATACTTTTTAGCATATTCCAAAAAGGATTCTTACTTAAAATACTCTGCTTGAATAGGCTGCAAGTCTATGTGAAGACACATTATCATCTTTAAACACCTTCCCAGCATCATATTTCACTCATCAGAATTTCCTTCTGATGCATAGTTTTGAGGAACAGAAATTGTATTTGGAACAACAACAGCAATGCATAAAGACGCCTATACACTATGTGAACGTTCAAACACATGATAAGCTTATCCAAAAAGGTTAAAAATAGAATGCAAATATGTGTTGCTCATTACTAAGTAAACAAAATATGTATAGAGAACATGGACAGGTAAGGAGGAAGTGGGAGCTAAGCTTCTCTCTTGTTGACAGACACAATTGGTTATGTACATAAATTCTACTCACTTTCCACTGTGTACATGTGTGAAAGCTATTTATCCTCTCTAAATAAAAGTACCTCACATGCAAGTAACTAATTTTATAGGCATACTGAACAAGAAGTTCCTGACACATTTCCTATGCTATGATGAATTTTTATGATTTCTAGTTGTGCAAGCTGCCTTTTTTAAGTAGAGCAACAGTAAAATAAATGGAATAACACATGATCGGGAAACTGAAAGTTTCATAATATCTATTAGTATCCTTACTCCCCCATGAATAATAATTTCTAGACTTTAAAGCACTTAACAGCTTACAAAATGGTTTTGAGACAATCAGAGGATGAGTGACTTTGGAAGGTACCTTCTCATATAATGTCATTTATTCATCATTTCTCATTTTAATTACTTATTGATGCAGTAAGCATTTGGCCTCTGCTGTCTTCCTGCTTTAGATATTCCATTCATGTTGCTAGCAATGACCAAACAAGAAACTCTCCACAGAATTTATCCACACCTCTATTTCATGTGTTATTGCTTTTGGATATATGTGGAATGACACCTAACATCTGAGAGCTGTGTTTTCCTCCACCCTGCTTCTTTCCATTAATCATTATGCCATTGACCTGACTCTAATGTAAACCTTACCTATATTATTGACTTGACCCAGAGCACATTTTCTTCTTATCTTCTTGTCATTCATTTTCCTTAAAAAGTCAATCTAAATATAACTTTGAAGCTACTCAAATATTCTAGGCTTAGTTAATTTATTATCAATCTTCTCTTAAGACTTTCCATACTTAATTTTATAGCAAAAATGATTATGCTTTATCAATATTCTATTTCCTTCACAATAATTACAGTGACCCAAGGACAAGGACCATGTCATCTGTTGATTCAAAAAATACTCATGTGCCTTTATAATGTCTGGGACACTTCAAAATGTTTGTTGGAAGTTAGACAAATCACATGAATCCATGAATCCATAAGATACTTATTGAATATATTTTAATCATGATAGGAGTTCACATCTTTGGAATCCATAAAGGATCTTAAAATATTAATATGAAAATTTAGATTTTTATTTTTAAGTTATTTGTAACAGATATTTGTTCTTTCTCCAGATACATTTTCTCAACCCCCTAGTAGAATACCTAATTTGTACTTCAGTATGTGGAAAGGTACATATAATGCAAAGTCATGTTTTTCTTTTTAGCTTCCCTGGCAGAATAACACGGTCATATGATCTACTTTAAGGAGAAGAATCATGTAGCTTTCTTTTCTGAAATAAAACTCTTGTGTCTTTTCTTCTTGACCAATTAATTTTTCTGGAATGTTTTTGATTATTAGAGCAGGATCACAATTATGAAAATGAGCTCACCTCAAGACTGTAGGACTTTGCATGGTGCAGAAGCAGGGTAGAATGAATTCACTGTCCCTGGGCAAGCTTGGAACTCATTTGTAATATAAGCACTGAGGCGGCTGATGCCAGAAAGTGGCAAGTTTGAGGGCAGCCATAGAAATACTGAGACTATTTCAAAGCAAAAAAACACTTAAGAGATCATTAAATGTGTAAAGCAGTGGCATTATACTGCACACTGGGTACTTTTTAATTAAGTAATATTTTATTTTTTGAAATTACAATAGATGGGTATTGAATTAAATCATTTTCCCTGTTTCTTTACCTCTGTCCAACCATTCCATGTAACTTTCCCTCTCTTTCTCTCAAATTAAAAGCCTTATTTTCTTTAATTGTTGTTACACACACACACACACACACACACACACACACACACTCCTAAACATATAAATACAACCAAAATGACAAGCTCAAGAATATTTCTATCATTTTAATCACTTTGTTTTCATCTTATGTTACATTTATTGTGAATCAAACAGCAGAATTTAGGATGCAAATGACTATTAATGCTTTTAACATAAGTCTTAGCATACGTGATGCATGACAATATTGACAAACTCATTTAATGTCACATGGCTAGTAGGTGGTTACATGTGGCAAAACACTAGGACTTATTCCATTCTAGCTCATGACATCAAGTACTGACAGTGTTTTGATGCGCTCTTGTAGTCTTGTTTGTGGAGCAAAGGAAGGTCTTCTCAGAATCTATCCATAAATACATTGTGTATTTTGCAGGACTAAAGACTCAATATATATCTATTTCTTTCCCCAGTAAGACCACCTCTGATAGATTTGTGAACAGGGAGCAGTATCAGTCAAATCTTATCAGAATGCAGTAAAGCACTTGGATATCCTCTTGGGCAAGACACAGATGTAGATAAGACAGAGAAATGTGTTATGTGACAGAGCAGCTCAATAAATGCACAGATACTGCCATATATGTTTTTCAATGAATCATTTTCCCTTGAAAAGATTCTTGGTTTGATATATCACAAGATTCTCTATTTAGCCTACAATGCTTTATCTGCACATCAGATGAAGGTGCATTTATCACATCTACAAGCAACACAACACTAGTAAGAGAAACTAATGTTGATGGGTGGAATAATTGAGGATCAAGAATTTCACCTACACACATTAAAACATTGCCCAAAATTAATAAGAAGGTTGAAAAATAAACCTTGAAAACTTCAATTCGTTATAATGTGGTATATGGCAGAAGCACAGAAATGGGATCCATATGCAACCACAAGCTTTAATAATTTTATTGGAAAGCTTAATGGGAGGCAATGTTGATGAGGTAATATTGTAAAGCATTTTTGAGTTTGATAAAAATCCAGATTAAGGGATTTTAGCATAATCTTTAGACCATTAAAACTGGATCAGAGTCTGTGGAATGTTTCATTTATTTATTTCTCACTTTATTTTTTAAATTAAGTTTTCATTTAATCTTTTCCATACAACATATTTGAACATATTTTCCCTTCTTAATTCCCCTCAGATACTCCCCACTTCTCTATTTACCAAATTTCATATTCTTTCTGTCCCGTTTTTCATAGAAAAATCTAATAAGCAAACTTTGAAAAGCCAACAAAATAAAAAAGTACTGAAATCAAAAAGTATACACACACACACACACACACACACACACACACACACGCGCGCGCGCGCGCGCGCGCGCGCGCACACACACACACTGGAGTCCATTTTATGTTGGCTAACTACTCCTGGGCATGGAGTCTTTCCTGGAGTGTGATTAATATATTCAGTGAGGGTGACATCCCATTGGAGAAAACTGGTTTTCTTTTTTCCCAGCAGGAATAGATTGCAAATAACTTCTTGGTTAGTGTTGAGACTTTCTGATTATTTTACCTTTGCTGGCATTTTGTCTGATTTGAAAATGTATGGGTCTTGTGTGTGCTGTCACATTACTTGTGGGTTCATGGGAGCATCAGTCCTGTTGTATCTGGATGGCAATGTTTCATTGGAGTCATCAACCTCTGGCTCTTAAAATCTTCCCACTTCCTCTTCTGCATAGATCCCTGAGCTTTCAGGAGAGGGATTTAATTAAAGACTATTTAGGGTTGAATGTTTCAATGTCTCTCAGTTTAAGCACATTTTCTAGTTGTGGGTCTCTGTATCAGTTATTATCTCTCACAAGAAGAAGTTGCTCTGGTGACAGGTAAGTAATGCTCTTATCTATGGGTATAATAATACATTATTATGTATCATTTCATTGCTGTTTTTTGCAGAATAATAATAGTAGGTTTCCCCTAGGACTTATGACCTCAGGTTCTAGGGCACTTTAACAGTGTAACGTATGAGTTTCATCTCATGGAGTGAGTTTTACACCCAATCAAAAAGTGGTTGGTTTCTCCCATAGTATTTTTACCACTATTACATCACCATATCTTGTGGGTAGATCTCTGTTTTGGGTCTCACAGTTTGTAAATAGGTAATATTAATGACTTCTTTTCTCCTCAAGTGTTATACAAAGTATCTTGCAGCACCATGATTGCTAGTCAGGAGGAGTGAAGCTTCTACTTGGGCACCAGCTCTGTTTCTCCAAGTTCAGTTACATAAGTGGTATCTTCAGCAGTATTATTGAGAGGAACTAATAGCCTTGGAAGTAGCATTTGATGCTTGAGGATTTCTGAGCAACCCCTTTGTCCAATGATTCAATAAGATGGAGCAGTTCCTGGCACTAGAGGTTTTACTTGCTTATATAAGATGTCTAGTGGGAGCATTCTCTCCTTTGTTATCTGGTAACCTCATTTAAATTAGTTTCACATATCTGTATATTTGAGAAAGATCTGTGCTGTCTAGTTTTATGTCAATTGACATAAGCTAGAGTCATCTGAGAGGAAGGAACTTCCACTGGGGGGAAAAATGCCTCCTTAAGAAAGGGTTGTAGTCAGGCTTATAGTGTATTTTCTTAATTAGTGATTGATGGGGGAGGGCTCAGCCTGGGTGGTATTGGGTTTTATAAAAAAGCAGGAAGAATTTCTATAAGAATCATGCCTCCATGTGTAGCTAGAGTTTTCCTGCCAGGCCCACAGTCAGGACATATCTCTGTCACCCGCCAATCCCACAGCCACTCAGATCCAACCAAGTAAACACAGAGACTTATATTGCTTACAAACTGTATGGCCGTGGCAGGCTTTTTGTTAACTGTTTTTATATCTTAAATTAATCCATTTCTATAAATCTATACCTTGCCACATGGCTTGTGGCTTACCGGCATCTTCACATGCTGTTTGTCATGGCGGCGGCTGGCAGTGTCTCTTCAGCCTTCCACTTCCCAGAATTTTCTCCTCCTTGTCCCGCCTATACTTCTTCCTGCCTGACCACTGGCCAATCAGTGTTTTATTCATTGACCAATAAACAACATGTTTAACATATAGACCATCCCACAGCATCCATGGCCTGTGCTTTAGACCCTGGGTACAGATTGCTACCCTGTATTTAGACCTTGGGTGCAGAGTGCTGCCTTGTATTATTTACTGCTTTATGGGCTTTTGATGCTGTACAGTGATATGAAAGTATGAATGAAATAAACTCTGTCCTCTTCAAGTTGCTTTTGGTTGTGACGTTTCACCACAGCAATGGTAAACCTAACTAGGACAGATCCTACAATGGTAGGTTTCCCTATGACTTTTCACAAGGCCTTTCTTGTTAGTTGTCCCTCCCCATATTCCCTCATTTGCCCTGTCCTCACACACCCATCTCCATTTAACCTCCTGGTTTCCCTTTCATCCTTTTATGAGGCTAAGTCATATTTCCATTTCTTTGTAATATCCCTTCTTGTCCCTGGTCCCTTAGTATGCATTCACACACACACACACACACACACACACACACACACACACACACACACAC